>CACRXK020009835.1:0-13260 GCA_902702795.2 Paramuricea clavata
CACACACACAAATATTTGTCATACGACTCTCATCACCCAGTAAGCCATAAAAGATCTGTAGCAAAAACATTGCTTCAAAGAGCTGATGTCGTGAATTAGGAACATTTAGAGTATATTAGTGTATTGCTCATTACATTAAGTATTCGTCAATAGTGCCAGCGGTCGGACAGTGGACTCAGATGAACGTTTTAGGCACGTTGTTGAAGTTAGTTTTTCACAAAATGTATGTTTATCGAGCAGTTTACAATAAATATATTACAAAAGGTTGTCTTTCTCGACATTATTTGGTGCCGTGACCAGCTAAATTCGAACATGGAAGAAATCGCTCGACTACAGGCCTCACGAAGGGGACACAAAGCACACGTAACAAAGGTTTTAAAGAAGGCAAACGAAGTTTTGAACACTGAGACGCATACAGACAGAAATATGGCACTAGCGAGTTTGAATACAGCACTCGAACAATTAACGAAGAAAAAGGATATTATAGGGGAACTAGACGCGAAGATTGCCGCGGCAATAAAAGATCCTAAGGAACTTGATGCTGAAATATTTTAATCCGACGAGATAAATTACGACTTAGAAGAGAACATCAGCCAAATACGTAAGCACATTGAAATATCTTCTTTATCAAGTCATACCCAAGAATTAAGTCACCTCTCCACAGCAAGTTCAAACCCGCAACAAAACACAACGCAAGAAACCCTGCAAGAAAACAAAACACAAGAACCCTCGCAAGAACCCATGTATGAACACCCTCAACAAGTCGCATCACAAGAAAACTCGCAAGAACACATGCAACATAATCCTCACATGTCCCCACCAACAACAGTTAATCCAAATGCATCACCATTTACTCCCCAAAGTCCAAGTAATCCCTCACCTATCAACGTAGTTCCCTCTAGCCCACAACTAACAGTCACTAGTCATCTGTTGCAAAATACTTCTCGACTCCCAAAACTGAGTCTTCCAGTATTCTCTGGAAACGCCCTTCAATGGCAGTCCTTTTGAGACTCATTCGACAGTGCCGCACACAGCAACTCCTCTCTCAATGGGCGTACAACGTTTTAACTATTTGAAAGCCCAACTTAGAGGAGACGCCTTACAAGCTATAGCAGCATTTCTCCTGACTAACAACACTTAAGGGCAAGCTGTTAACCTCCTCAAGGTAAGATTTGGACAGCCGCATAAAATTGTTAATGCGCACATGCAAGCCTTATTAGAAATCCCGGCCCCAACCGACCAAGTGGACAGTTTTCAAGGGTTTTATGACACTTTAGAAACGCATATTCGAGGACTTGCCTCAATTGGCAAAGGTCAAGATACATATGGTGATCTTTTAGTACCCATTATACTGGAAAATTACCTAACGAGTTTCAAAAGAATTTAGCGCGAGACCATGAAACATTCGACTGGACAATTGATCAATTGCGAAGTGCCATTCAAAAGGAACTAAGAATTTTAGAGGCCAGACAGTTAGTTAATTTGCATGCTAGAGATAACCAACAATTAAACTCTACTGTTACGTCATCATTCCACACCCAATCACACATCCTGCCCCCATCTCCTCCCCCCAAACATCCGCGATCTCCAGTCCGTGCCAAAGGGGATTTATCCTGCCTCTATTGCAATGTAAAACATCATCCCACATCATGCAAAGTTATCACTGACCTTCAAAAACGTCATGCGACTGTAAAGAAAGAAAATCGCTGCTTTAATTGCCTGGGACGCCATTGGGTAGCACTATGCAAGTCATTGCACCGTTGCCAAGCCTGTAAACGAAAGCATCACACAAGTCTGTGCAATGCGAAATCAAATCATGCAGACCAGAAACAGAGTCGTTCAACCGCTGACCAGTCAAAAGAACCATCAGTTCATGCCACAGTCACTTTTATCACCCCAACCTCCATCAACTCAACTAACACTAATTTGGGTTGTGGTTCAACTTGTTTGTTAAAGACAGCGATTGCCACTGTAAATAGTCCAAAATTCAAGGCAGAAGCGAACATTCTATTCGACAAAGGTGCACAGCGATCCTTTATACAACAAGATCTGGTCAACAAACTCCACTTAGAACTTAACAAGAAAAGAAACCATTCATCTATCAGCTTTCGGTGCAGCTACCCCAGCAGTACGACAACTCGACGTTGTCACCATCCACCTCATCACAGATTCTGAAGAGACGTTATCCTTGGATGTCTTAGTAGTCCCCGACATAACCACACCAATTCAAAACCATTTACCATCTATTGTGCCCAATTTGAAATACCTCAAAGGTTATAAACTAGCCCAGCCCGTCTCTTTTGATGAAAGGTTTGATATCTCCCTTCTTATTGATGTCGACTACTATTGGCAAATCGTGCAAGATGAGACTGTGAGAGGTGATGGACCAGTAGCAGTAAAGTCGAAGTTGGGATATCTACTCTCGGGTCCAATTAATTCAAACACACCATTCATGCCCTCAACTCGAATCCTGAATGTGATGATTAGCCACAATAAAGAAGAGTTTGACCTTCAACGGTTTTGGACAGTCGAGTCACTAGGAATTGCACCCCTACCCTCAACGATGAGCATGCAAACCAGGCACAAGAGTATCAAAGTACATCTATAACACGTGATAAGGACGGTGCTTACACTGCTGCGTTTCCCTGGAAGAAAGACCATCTTCCCCTTCCCTCAAATTACAAGGTATGTGAACGCGTCGAACAAGATCGCTGGCTCGTCGCCTAGCCCGGCCCAAACACCTGATCTCCTCAACACCTATGGAGAGATAATCGCAGATCAAGAGAAACGCGGGTTCATCGAGCAACGATTGTAACTGCCGACGGTCGACCAACGCTCCAAGCCTGAACGAATGCCTGCAGACTGGACCTCCACTATTGACTGATATGTGTTCCATTCTTCTACGTTTTCGCACACACACTTATGCCCTTTCTACTGATATAGAGAAAGCCTTTGTTCACGTACGCCTCAACGAACAGGATCGAGGTTTTACTCGTTTCCTCTGGTTATCCAATCCCAGTGATCCTGAAAGTCCATTCATCACATACCGCTTCAAAGTTGTCCTATTTGGTTCTGTCAGTCCCCCATTCATGCTTAATGCCACCTTGCACTACCATCGATCTAGACAACTACAACACCACTGTTACCCGAGTCAACATTCTTGCTCTTAAGCTTCAATGGAAACCCACGACTGACAAGCTTACCTTAGTAGAGAACAGTGGTAGTTTCAACCCAAACGCACCAACAACGAAACGCAAGATCCTGCAACTATCCTCAAAGGTTTATGATCCGCTTGGCCTCCTATCACCTGTGACAGTGAGAGCGGCCCGAATTCTATTGCAAGATCTGTGGCGTAGAAAACTCCCCTGGGACACACCTGTTGATGAAGGCCTCCAAAGAACATGGTAAAGCATCGCTGAAGATATCGAAGAATCGGTCAAGGAGTGTGCAACCCTGCCAAGACAATACTTTTCCGATTCAGTGAAACAAGAAGGTAACATCCATTTACACGTGTTCTGCGATTTCAGCACAGTTGCGTATAGTGCAGTAGCATTCCTGCAACGAGAAAACCACACCTCGTTGGTTATGGCAAAAACTCGTGTTGCCCCTCTCACGACACGAACACTCCCTCAACTGGAACTCATGGCTGCTTTAATCGGTGCAAGATTGACTCACTTCGTTCAAAACACTCTGCAGAAAAGATTCCCCAACTTAAGCATTCATTTGTGGTTCGACAGTCAAATTGTTCTTCATTGGTTATCCTGTAAGAAGTCACTACCACAATTCGTAGCGAATCGTGTGAAAGAGATCAAGCTACTTTATCCTGCCTCTTCCTGGCACTACTGTCCCACATCAGACAACCCAGCCGATCTGCTAACCCGAGGAATCACCTCAAATCAACTTCGATCCTCAACGATCTGGTTGCATGGCCCACCCTGGCTAACAGCCGAAAGTCAGTGGCCATCGTGGACCCCTAAAGAATCAACCTTGTTGTCAACGCAGACACTTGTAACCATCACTCTTCCAAATACCGATGCTGGGCGTATCCCACCAAGCTACCAACCTGGTCTACATCATATCATCGACGTATCAAGAGAGACCAAGTTATCCAAGCTCATCCGTCGCACTGCCTATATCCTACGGTTTGTCAACATCTACACCAAACGAAATCCGCCCCAATCTGGCCCCCTTACCACCCAAGAATTACAAGAAGCAGAATGCCAGTGGATTCAGAATATACAAGCGCTCACCTACGGTAAAGAAATCGCCAACATACGAACCAAGCATGACAACCGCCTACCACTTGTCCGCCAGCTACTCCTCTTCCTTGACGCAAGTGGTCTTCTTCGCTGTGGTGGGAGGATCCACAACGCCCCCCTCAGCGAAATGACCAAATTCCCTTATCTCCTTCCTGCCAAACATCCCTTTACAGAATTGGTCATTCAAGACGCCCACCAAAACCAGTTACACGCAGGTGTAAATTCCACCGTTACAGCACTACGTCAGAAGTTCTGGATACCAACAGCCCGTCAGTCTGTGAAGAAAGTACTCCGTTGTTGTGTGAACTGCCGTAAGGTCGTGGGAACTTCATATTCCGCTCCCGATCCTGCACCGTTGCCGAAGTCGCGTTTACATGAAGTCGTGCCGTTCAAGGTAACCGGAGTTGATTTCACTGGCGCACTGTTTGTTAATGAGACTGATGGATCAGAGGCAAAGGTATACATCTGCCTTTTCACCTGTGCGACATCAAGAGCAATACATCTGGAAATCGTCACCGACTTAACAGAAGAAACCTTCATCCAAGTATTCCGTCGCTTGGTACGGAGGTTTTTGGGAACGGCTGATCGGTATGACGAAGACAGTCATCAAGAAAGTACTCGGTCGAGCACGAATCAGTCTTATCGCCCTTCAAACGCTAGTCACAGAAATCGAAGCAATACTCAACGATCGACCGCTTACCTATGTTTCCTCCGACGTGAACGACCCCGAACCTCTCACTCCAGTCCACCTCCTCTACGGGAGACGAATGATATCATTACCCTATCCAGACGTAGACGACGACGAGGTCGAAGATCCAGATTTGATGGACGATTCTGAAGTCAGAAGAAAAGCAAAATCGCAAGCATTACGGTTGAAGCATTTTGAATCACGATGGAGAAAAGAATACCTTTCAGTTCGAGTAGGAGACGTGGTTTTAATACACAGCGACAAACCGAGACTCTTATGGAGAATGGCAGTCATCGAAAGCCTGATACGAGGAAAAGATGGTCTGGTACGTGCTGTAAATCTACGCACCAGCAAGGGAAAGACCAATCGACTAATTACAAATAAAGCTCTACCCGCTAGAACTAGTCGACAGCGAGAAATCCTCGGACAGCCCAGTTGAATGAGAAGTTGGTGATACCAAGGAAATTGTTTCCGAAATTCCAAAAATACCGGTACGTGAGGCTGCGAAGAAAGCGTCGCAAAAGATCTCGGCTTGAACTGAAACACTTCGTGGCCCGCCGGAGGATGTCGTGAATTAGGAACATTTAGAGTATATTAGTATATTGTTCATTACATTAAGTATTCGTCAATAGTGCCAGCGGTCGGACAGTGGACTCAGATGAACGTTTTAGGCACGTTGTTGAAGTTAGTTTTTCCACAAAATGTATGTTTATCGAGCGGTTTATACAATAAGGTTGTCTTTCTCGACATACACTATATTTATTGAATGTTTATGATTGATGATAAAAATACGTAAATATTTATTGTTTTTATCATCAATCATAAACATTCAATAAATATAGTGTATTTAGTTAGGTTTCTGTGGTGGCGAACAAACGTTTCGTGAAAATATTCAACCTCCCCCCCCCCCTGCCATGTAGCCCACGAGGAGTTTTCACGAACTTGCGCGTGACTTTTAAATTACTTCTTTTAAATTCTGACAACACAACTAACTGTATTGGGAGGTTTTCTCCTTTCCAATACAGCTAATGTTTTCAATTTTTCGATTGGGACTATTCTACAATGAATTACTTCTGGATACTGTAATCTAAATACATAGGAAGACGAAGAAGTGGAATTTATCGGGCAGAGAAGCAGGGCGCCATTGCAATGGCGCCATATTTCACGAAATATCGAAGGACACAATATCGAAGATAAAATACACTGCACTGTTTCCAAATTTGATGAAACCTTCTTTCAAATCTTCTTCAGCCATTCATGATTATGTAAAAGTACAACAAACTGAATGACATTTGCCAGATTCGGCGATAAAAAACAAACAAGACGGCAAAATATGGCTGAAAACGTGTTTTCGTGGGGGGTAAGTGAAATAAAATGTATTATATTTAATGAAAATAATGACAATCCTTATGAAATCCACAATAATTATATTAAATTGAGCATAGTTTTTCACCCAATGATAATTTTTTTAGGAAATAAGAAAATTTAATTTCTGCCAGACATATTAGTTATTTTGTGCATAATTAGCAATTTACCTTGGGTGGTGCATGGTCATTTTCTTGTAAAATATTATACTTAGACAAATTTTTCCTTCCAATGACCACCCCTAAAACCAACCCTTTTGAACACTATAAGCACTTCAGAAAGGCTATTGCTTTTCCTTTTCGGAAGTTAGAGCTATGTCGACATTGCCTTTTCAGCGCATGGTCATTTTCAGGACTTTCGTCCCGGATTCAGGTTTTGGTACATATGCCATGTTGACCGCCATGGTCATTTTACCCTAAACCAGTTGAGATTACCTGTCCTAAATGAAAAGCATACAAACTCATATATATGTCCTAGACTAAAGCAAGGCGAGGGGTTTCTGCATGCATGTATTTCTAGTTTCATATATGAAAAGACGAAGTGTTTTGTGATTTTGTTTACATTTTTCACAGCAGGCAGTTGCGTTTCAGAGCGGGAGGATGCAAAAAATCCGGGCCCGCTCTGAAAGGCTACTCAGCGAATCGGATTGCTTCATTTTCACGTATAAAAATAAAAAAGACTGCAATTTAGAAAGTCAAAGCTGGGAGATCAAATTTTTGTTGGTTTAAAGAACATGAAGGACTGCATGCATGTTGTGCAGTATAAAACACGTGGAAGAAATGAAACGCATCTGACTTTCCAACTTAATAGTGTCGGCCATAAACAAAGCTTATTTAAAATGTCTTATGCAGCTGACTCAATTAAGGTTGTCCTTCCAAAACCTTAAACCTTAAACTCTGAGCACGCAAGGGATGATGGGTTTTCACCTATTAGGCCCTTAGTCCGTAGGATGAGCATCCAAAAGATCCTTAGAAAACGGATTCCGTTACACCTCGTGGAACTACATCATTTTCACATGAATCAATAGATAAAAACTTTCTTTATCAGAATCCATTGCTCCCCAAGCGAAACAGGTGCACAATTGGGAAAAATATTCCTTCAAAGTTTGATATTTTCGCGCTTCGAAATATTCGAACCGCCATTGTTTTGGTAGCAAATACGCATGCGCATGTCAGCCAAACTCGCATTGCGCACGCGCAGACAGGAAAATGGACTTTCCCTGTGTGTTTTCACCTATACTATATTACTGGAGGACCAGCTCGGGATAAAAAAGTGTCCGCAAAAACATGGCGGATCTGACGCCATTGCCATGACTAGTGCGATCCTAACCGCGATCCTAAGCTTTCGACAACGTACTTCACCCCCCTGGTTTGCTCACTGAAAATCTTGATATTTTTCTCCCAATTTGCTTGATTTTACAACGGATACTGCCTTTTCACGCTCGTAGATGTACGAGAATTCTCCAAACAAGAATATTTTTATTCACCGGTTAGATTTTTATATATTTGAATATTTCCACATTCTAGCTTGCTTTGAACTCGATAGAAATTAAGAAAATTATGTACGAAGCACAAACCCCCACAAGTATATAAAGTATAAACAGCACACATAAACAACCATGTAAATAGTTGGGAATTCTGTAAATTTTATTGTTCTTTTGATTCACCACTAGCCTCTGTGTTTTCATTGGCAGGGTTCGTACAAAACTTGAATGTCCTTGAATTTGAAAACAAAAATTCAAGGCCTTGAATGTCCTTGAAATTGTAAAGAAATGTTGCTTTAGTTTTTGGATATTTTCTGAAATTGTTTGACATTCAAAACCGGGATATTTTGTTGAATTGATTTTGCATGTTCATATCCGACAAAACTGTTGAGCTTATTAAAGTTGCGTTTTGAACAATTCAACGTCAGATTTTACTGATTTTTAACGCCTTTTTTTTCAGTATTTAGTGCTTGAATTTAGTGATACATGGACTTGAATGTCCTTGAATTTGACTCTTCCTCACAAACCCTGCATAGGGTTTTAAAGACTGCTGATGATGTCAAAATCCTTACTGTGCACTTATATTGATTTAGTACTATTATATAGGATTGTAGATAAGCAAATTTTCCTTGACAAACTCTGAGTGATGTAGCCTTGCCAGCTTCTTGTACGTAGCAGTTATTTATAATTACAGTCAGTGTAGTTATATTAAATGTAAATGTCACTTCTTTCCCACCATACTAACACTCAGGAGATTCCGAATAATTAGGCCCTCTCTTCAGCATTTAAGCCCCTCTGTGTGTTAGCCCATGGACTTATTTTTGGACAGGTATTTATTGATTCCAACAGCTCAATCCATCAAAAATGCTAATGAACGAATATAAAGCCCGCCGCACACGAGGGCAACTTGCGTGCGGATAGTTTTCGTGAGGATTTGACCCCTCGAGGCCTTGAGGAAAATATCTATCGTGTTTGATATTTTTCGCCTCGCGAGGAAAAAATCTCAGTGTCTGCGGATGTTGTGAGCAAAGTGCTGAGCTGTTTCAATCAATTAGCCAATGACAAACCATAGTTTCTTCATGTGACATGGAACAAAATGGAGGAAAATGCAAATAATTTTGTTAATTATGTTGTTGTTGAGTAGTTTTCCAAACGTGTGCGGTGAAAATACATAGCTGAGCTAACCGCCTCGCGAGGCGGTTAGCTCCGCAAGTTGCTCTCGTGTGTGGCAGGCTTTAGCCAAGGGCTTATATTCGGAGATTTACATTATTCATCTGCCCAACATTGTTTGTCAAAGTTCTATAAATCCCACAGCCATTACTCCATTAGAGTTGTAGGTAGGTATTTGCAGGAATGAAGGGAACACGTGTGCCAGCCAATGCATTCACTGCCCTTGGCATTGACCAAAATTGTGCCCTGACAATTAAATTGATCGATGATTCATAACATGTTTGAGAGCAGCTTTATGCAGTGGTGGTGTCCCCAGTATTTCAGTTAGACATTATTTATGAACTTTCTCTCTTAGATCTGCATAGATTATTTTCGATATATTTAGAACATAATGTAAAATGAAACATTGGGATAGTCTAGAAATTATACAATTAATCAATTTATTAAATGGATAAGACTGTCCCCTTGACAAGTAAAATTGCCTGGCATTAGACAGGTTTATAAATGCCAGAATTTATATGTTAAAAATGACCTGAGTTAATTTATTTGACATGCCATATTAACCCATTAAGTTGCATTGCACTGTGCACCCAATGCGCCCTACTTTATTATTTTACTTGTGAATGGGAATGTGAATGGGAATGTGAATGGGTTAACACATCAATAATGTCTATAACTGTGAACAGTTCGGGCTCTGCTCTACAGTAAATTTCCCAGCCTGTAATCGGAGCCTGGGATCTGTGACCCAATACATCTTCAGTGTCTTCATTATGGTATTGGTACTGTCACTATTTTATAATGGACAAATTTCCCATTTAGGGTGATGTAAGTCATATGTGGACAAGAAATAATACAAGTTTATTTATTTGAATGTTCAAATAGCAAGAGTCAAGAGTAGTGGTGCACTAGCTCTTGCCAGACCCAACTGGCAGAACTATAACAATGACTTTTCTCTACAATTTTGTGGGAATGTGTTACATGTACAAGTACTACAAGGCATCAAAACATGGAACAGCCAAAAAAATAGCCCATGGAGCTACAAAGTTATAATAATACTGTATTACATGTAATTTGATTGTACAGTTAGGTTTTAAAATTATTTACTGCTAATTTGATAATTATTTTTTGATCAAATTTAAATAAAAATAATAAAAAATCAAGCAAATTTTTTCTTTAATTTTGAAACATGTTGCTTGGTATGGAGTTTCACTAACAGTAACAATCAATCAATCAATCAATCAATCCAAATTTATTTAAACACGGTAAAATCTTCAGTACATGGATAATCTAACTATTATAAGCGTAATAAGACAGTTATAGGTTACATACACACATCAATTATAAAAAAATCTAAAAATTATCTACTACTGGTTTACAAGATTGCCGTGTGGGAGTTCACTTGAATTATTATAATACTTATGTGGCATGAACTCATTATGGGAACATTCTGCAATTTAAGCAAGAATAGATTATAGCCACAGGGCCACTATATCAATGTGGAAGCCAGCTAGGCTGGCCTGGTTGGCAGAATAATTTATCATTTCCTTGCCGACACTATTCTATTGTTTTGACAATATTTTCATGACCAATTTTATTTGTTTTGACTTTATTTTGACCAAGTCAGTCCAGTTATACTTAATAGCCATAAAATATCTTCCCGGAATATAACTGAGATCTTGCCTTTTTCATGTGAGATCTGAAAAACTGAGCCAGTCAGTTTGTCCATACAAACTGAAAGGATTAGGAATTTCCACTATAAAAATAACCACACAGTGAGGTCTTGCTTAGGCCTGTTTTATACGTCGAATTTTGGTCGCGTCGAATGCAATTAAGACAATAGATAATGAGATGATTAAACCTCATTAAGCTTCATTATCTATTGTTTGAATTGCATTCGACGCGACCGAAATTCGACGTATGAAACAGGCCTTACTTGGCTAGTGTCGCATTAACAGCCCTTACCTCAAGGACACCAGAAATATGCCAGCACTTGAGTTAATTAACCCATTGAGTCGCATTGCACCCTGATACAGCCTATTTTATTATTTTACTCTGTCTAACACCAGACGATTTTACTCATCAAGGGGAGATTGCTGGTGCTTTATAATGGCCGGGTAACTGGCCTATCTGCCCATGTGTCTAGTTAATTTTACTTGTCAAGGGGACAGTGCTGATGCGTAATGGGTTAACCCAATACTCAAAGGGATGGGGCAAACAAGCTAATGGCCTTTTAAGTTACATACAACAAACTATATCAGAGAGCACACAAATTACAACCTTGGGTAAAACATGCATTCTCAGATCAGCTGAGCTTTGTCCTGAACCAGTTGACCACAAGCTCATGCATACCAAACCCTTGGCTAAATATCTAAACCTTAATTCCCTCTTTTATATATACTAGCAAATCATAGTTTCATGTCTTCATATACATGCACAAGTGCACAACCATATATTCCTTGGCCTTGGGATTGAGGGATCAAATTATTATATTTTAAAGTTGATAGGTTCATCTACAACCACATTATAAACACTCGTGGATTATTTTCTGAGAAAATAGAGTACATTCTACCATTTGTTCCAAATATTTAAAATATTTTAATACCTGTTTATAGTCTGTTGATAATACGGCTGTTTGCTCAACCTCGTTCCCAGGCTCTTTGCTCTTGTGAAGCAAAGACCCTGGTCGGGACTGGTCACGTGACCCATAGAAAATTGATAACCTAAGTGGGGGATGGAAAAGTATCAAATTACATGTTTCCACTTCCGCACCTCACACTTCGATTGCAAGGAGTGACCGTTCTATACAATCATCTTTGAGAATCATATATACTTCAAAATACTTGCTAAATTGGTTTCTGTTTGCTTTGAAATTATACAAACATGCTAAACTGTAGATTCTTATAGCAACAAACAAGTCAGAAAATCAAGCAACGAAAACGTATGATCGTATATGCTTGGAAATATTTGCCCTTTTATTGTCTCGCGGGGTTAGGGCGCAGTTTCATTTCACGCGTACGTTTCTGTATCTGGCTCTGGTTCAGATACGTATAATATTCTTATAATATGCCATTGAATTGTTGTCATATGGAAACGGTATAAATTTTGTTAAATAGAGGTCTCAAAAGCGACTGTGTAGGTCGTAGGCGTAGCGCCTTGTTGGTCCTACAGCAAACGTTACATATTTGGACACTAGCCAAATAGACATTGAATGCCCATTCTATTGATTCTAAAACGGTTTATAGACATAGTGCTCTAGATTTTTGTAAAAAGGTTATCATCGTTTATATTCAACACAAGGTAGGAAGGAGTGTTAACGTACATGTACAAAATTGTTTGGGATCAACAGTAAAGAATTATACGACAATTCACAACTGTATGCATTTCCTTTTTTGTCTGCACGAGTACCTGTTTGTTGAAGCCGAAATCACTAAATCAGATTGCACAGAATCTCCGATATGAATCATATAGCCATTCACCCTCGCCCCTTGAATGCAAAGGAATGATAGCCGAAAAGGTTTAGCAAAGTATTTTTTATTATATCTGGTATAAAGTGTCCCTACGTTTTATCAGGGATATATATACATAATTCATAAACTGTATATATGCGCACGAAGTCCAGCTCAAAGAATTACTTAATTAATGAGTTTTAATAAGCCTTTTAAAGTTTCCGTTGATAGATAGGTTGTTTGCCTCTAGTAAGGTTTGGTGAAACTGCTAAAATGTCATTTATACAGTATACGATAAAGATTATTTAAAGTTGATTTAAATATTGATGACTCACAGCAGCATTATACAAGTCCAAAGAAGCTGTCGGGTTATTCTTCAAATATAAAGCCCTGAATGGGCAATGGGAATGAAAGGTCTTTATAAGGTTTATAAATTAATGTACCTGCTGTAAATTACTGTAACACACAAAATATGAAATAATTTACTATGAAGTACAATACCAGTTTCTGGTGCAATCTGGTGCATATATCGTCCTAAATATTCAAGTTATATGTACCGCACGCACGGAAACGCACAGTGGTCTTGGTGTTCGTCTGATGACAGATAGCTATACTTCGAGTCTTCGACATAATCATTCTTGATCGTTGAGCTTCAGCAATGTAAATGAAAGGAATTTTACAGTCCATAACAGGGGCGGATCTAGGGGTCGTCAAACCAGTCACGCGACTAACGTAAAAAATGCAAACTTAGTTAAAGTCTTAAATATTAGACCAATAGTCCAGTTATTTTTTATCATGCACCGACACCTTATAATAGTCCAGTATCTATTATCATGCAGCGCTAGCAAT
>CACRXK020009836.1:0-18543 GCA_902702795.2 Paramuricea clavata
CCAGCAAAATTTACCAAAGGTTTAGGTTCTTGGGAATGTTTACATAGGTCGTAAACAGATTATTTAGAGTTTAATGTTGTTAGCTAATGCTTGTACGTCGGTCAATCTTACACCCTCAAGATTGTTATTTAGAGCCTGAATCTGCATTCGGGAGGGTCCAGGTTTCCCCACAGGGGTTTTTTCTGGCGGGCAGCAGGCTTACTTAGTAGCATTCGTAACGTTTGGCGATTAGATAGCCGAGAACATTACACAGGGATGTGTTGTATTAAATAGGAGAAAAAAGGAAATAAAGTTAAGGTGGGCGGCCAGCAATCTTCCTATCTAATCGGGTGCAGCAGCCAGCAACCTTATTAGAAACGTTTAAATTGTTGTGTTATTTCTTTGGGTTGGGGAAACAGGGTAAACGTGCAAAATACCGGGCCTTGCTTGCAGGCCCACTATCAGTCCCCTTGGGCCTGCACGCAGGCTATGGTGCAATCAGTGTCATCAGCAATCTCGTTCCCAGAGTATGCCTGTTCGCGGGTTAGGTTGTGCCTAACCCGCGAACAGGCATACTCTGGGAACGAGATTGTGTCATCAGTGCATAATAAACTTATATTTGCGTCATGTGAACGTTCACTATGGAACGTTGTAGTACTAGTTAAAGTAGATTTGCTCCAGCCTAGTCCCAGGCTCTCTCTCTATTCGCTGCTTTGATATATTTAAATAAGTCTTAAAAGTTTTATGCCTGGGTGTGCTGTGCGGAACGCTTCAGCGAGAGAGCCTAGCAGATTTCGGTAAAATGGTCCCTGATTTAAAAAAAGTGGTCCCTGGCCTGGTTACCAAGCATACCGCATTTGTAAACAGAAAATGTAATGAAAATTTCCTTTGCGTTTATAATTAAGTCATTAGTTTTGCTCTAATGCTGTCGGAACAATGTTGTGTATACCAGTATGATCTAGTGTTGATCACAACTTTCGAGTATATGTATAAACAACATCAACGATTATGCGACCATTGCTCAGACTCAGTATCATAAATTTGTATACTTTTTTTTGACTGAGCACATTTTTAATACATGTATAGCTTGAATTTGGTTATGTAGACACCGAACATGATCAACGAACATTGTCCTATGTACAAGCTTATTTGTATACATAAATTTTCCGGCATATTAAAAATACTGAAATCTGCTAGGCGTTCTGAAGCACCTTTAGCGGTGACGTCACAACTAGGTTCCAGTCTCGTACTACATCCACGTTTTTTCTCGCGCTTGCTTCATAACGACTGGGACTAGGCTGGACTTGCTCCAAGTCTCTCTTTCATTGTCATATAGTATCGATCCACTATAGTGTACATTACATGACGTAGTACGGAGGGGCGGAGCGGGAAAGAGAGACTTGTCAACTTCGGAAAATCTCGGTTCAAAACTGAACCGAAAATGCAAGACTTGCTTTAATTGTTTTCTGTCAGTGTTTATATGTATTGATATAACACAGTGTAAATAACATGAGTTCCATTATAGTAAATAATACAGAAAGAAATTGAAGGAAAGAATTAAAGCAAGTCTTGCATTTTCGGTTCAGTTTTGAACCGAGAATTTCCGAAGTTGACAAGTCTCTCTTTCTCGCTCCGCCTCTCCGTGCTACGTCATGTAATGTACACTATAGTGGATCGATATGACAATGAAAGAGAGACTTGAAGCAAGTCTATAGTTAAAGGAGCAGTGTCACGGCGCTGATTGGCTAAAATAAACGGCGCAAAAAACGTTTAAAATTAATGCTACATGATTGGAAAGGATGTAGCACTCTTCAATTTTTAAAACAAGGGATTATAAATAGCATATGCCGTATATCGTATTTCACTCCTAACTTGATTAATTGTTGGCGGACAGTTTTTCAAGTTTGCGCATATTTTGGATGCGCAGTAGAACCGTGACACTGCCCCTTTAATTAATACCAGTACATATTATTTAGGTCATATAATTATACTAAGGGAAAGTACATTTATTACGCCAAAAGGGGGGGGGGGGAGTATGGAAGCCCAGGAGGCTCAGATCAATTTTTTTATTTTACTGGCCACGGTGGGATCCCACCGTGGCCAGGCATATTTTGCAACTCTGCCCGGTATGGGTATATATACACTCAGAGTAACATCACACAAGCATCTTATTCACCGGAGTACATTACACCAACACAGCAAATATAATTTTATTTTAGTGTTTCAAATTTTTATTTTAGTGTTTCAACTTTTTATTTCATATTTTGTGCTTCAACTTTTTATTTTTGTGTTTTAACTTTTTACTTTTGTGTTTCAACTTTTTATTTTTGTGTTTCAACTTTTTATTTTTGTGTTTCAACTTTTTATTTTTGTGTTTCAACTCACATGGCAAGAAATTTTGGACATTTGCCTATTAAACCAGAGCTGGTTCCCAGTCCCCAGAATTTCAGCGATAAATCGTTGCAAATCGCCAAAATCATGAACAAACCCGTATATTAGAGATTATTTTTATTGATTTTCTAAAAAGTAGGAACGGATACATAAAATATGTTCATAATTTTATCTATAAACGTCAAAATTTGCCGAAAAATAAATAATATGCTAGGGGCAAAATCGTTTCGAAACTTTGTAATCCGATAGAATAAATCTCTATGTTGTGACGCGAAATAGGTGCGCGGTCAGACGAAAAAGCGGCATATCCCAATCGGAGCATGCGTAGTCTCAAAAGTAGGAGCAAATTCAGAATCGCTCCACTGTGACGAGCATTTCGATACTAAATTATTGTTTATTTTGTGTTCAATATATAGACCACAGTAAGACTTTTTTTTAAATGTTTATTTCATTAACAAACGACGTTTCGGAGATTTACTCCATCTTCAGGTAGTATGATTACACTTTGAATTTAAACTAACATGCGCATGCATAAACGTTAAATTGCGACCGTTATTCGCGCGTGCGAAATTGCGTAAGCATATAAATTACGTGCACGTGTCCGATTAATTCTAATAAAAATCTCCGAAACGTCGTTTGTTAATGAAATAAACATTTAAAAAAAGTCTTACTGTGGTCTATATATTGAACACAAAATATACTATTAACATGAGACTTAGGGAAAGTTCGTTCCTAAACATTTTGAATAAATTATTGTTGTTTCGTCCTAAATATCTGGGGGCAAAATGCGTATTTCTTCAACCAAGCCTGCGTGTAAACACAGGCGCTATCTGCGCATTTGGTCCTTCGTATATTGCCTGGTTTTAAATAATTCTCGCTCAACTGGATGTATAATTAGCACGTCATAATGCCTAAACCAAAGATAAACGATTGCGCAGCATATTCCTTGAGTTTCAGAGTCAGGAAAAGGATGCTAACGTCGTTTGTTGTTGTATATGGAATCTCGCAAAGGCCAACACTACAGACCGCTGTGGGAGATCTTGCCCGATGTATCGCATTTCTTGATATAGCAGTATTTGCATTTTATTATATATTATATCCCCCCATGCGTTTATTTGGACTTTATATCTATGTTTATATCAATTCACACCTAAAATGATCTAAATTCGAAATGCTTGTCTATGTTTGATACGCGCGTTAGAGTAGATCACTGCATATGTCCTACTTATATGGGCAATTTATTGGAATTTTATTTTTGTGTTTCAACTTTTTATTTTTGTGTTTCAACTTTTTATTTTTGTGTTTCAACTTTTTATTTTTGTGTTTCAACTTTTTATTTTTGTGTTTCAACTTTTTATTTTTGTGTTTCAACTTTTTATTTTTGTGTTTCAACTTTTTATTTTTGTGTTTGTACGTTTTTCTTTCAAAATTTTTGTTGAAAATCATTTTTGCAATTTGCACAAAATGTTTACATATTATAGTTTTTGAAATAAATTTTTTGGTGAGCATAGACCATGATGCATTGCGGGGATAAACAATATGGCAGATTTACCAGAGGATGTTTCTGACGGTAACAAGGGCCTGTTTATATGGAAGCCGGGCTGGTCCGCTAAGAGAGACAGCCCGGTAAGCGAGATCTCGCTGTGCAGTTATTTTTATAGTAAAAATTATCGTGCGTTTATATGGATAAGCGGGCTGGCCCGGTTGCCGAGATCTCGCTTGAAAGAGGCGAGATCTCGCTTACCGGGATGGAAATTTTGACCCACGATATACCCCATCAACACCCACTTGTAACATATAAAGAGTTTATGTAATATAAAAATAATAATAACTTTATTCAAACAAAAAAATACCAATACTGGTATATATATAGAATACAGCAAATGTCTATTATAAGCTATATAAAAAATAACATAATAGAACAGAGTAATAATATTTACAACAATGACAAAATTTAAACAAGGACAAATCAAGGAAGAGCTAGATGCAGGCAAGATCTAAAAAAATATTCATAATTTCATATATGTACTTGACCGTAGAATTAATAATATTTTTGTCATTCATTGACACACAGTATAAATATAAATTATTTGTACCCAACGAGCTAAATTTGCAGTTAAAATCAACTAACTCATTTAAAAAAATTTCTCGCAGTTTTCTAACCTTTTGTTACTACAATGTGAAAAGTAGTGATATTCGTCCCCAATCTCATTTGAGTTACAAATTGGACATAGACGTAAATCATGTTCAATATTCGCATATCGTCCAGTTTCAATTGGTAACTTATGAGCGGATATCCTAAACCTAGTCACTGCTTGACGGTGTTTCACAATTTTAACTTGAGATAAATAGCTTTCAAATTCTATACTAGGTTTTACAAGTTTGAAAACTTGCAATTTACTGAGTTGTTGAATCTGAACTTTCCACATGATATTAAATCTTGACTACATTATTAATATCACTTTCCTTCCAAATTGTAGTATTTTTTAAAGAATTAAAGTTACACATCTCTAACAAAATTAAAAATCATTGAATTTTGCGATCGGACAACGTGATTGAATGCATACACGTGCTGCTTTACCCACAAACTGGTTTTCATACATTATTGGACTATTAATTCTTAACCAATACTTGATGGCTAAGGTGGAAATCTGGATAATCATTGGATATCTTCCTAATTCAGCAATTGCTGCTAAATTGGTAGATTTGGAATGGACTCCCAGAATACGTTTACAAAACTTTATATGCAACTTTTCAGTATCCGAAATCATACTAAAAAACTTTTTCTACTAAAAAATCATACTAAAAAGTCTCGTTTCTGGAATTTTCGGAAGTTACTTTTTTCTCATTTAAGTTTTTAAAATAATCGTGCCATACTACAGGTGAAATCTCATCCTCTATATCATTGGAATTATTTGATTTTATAGATTTTACCAATTTCCAAAACTCTTTTGGATTATATTCTTCCATAGATTGAATTTTACTTAACATTTCATATTTAAAATTTCTTTTTAATCGTTTGACGAGTCGTTTGTATTCTTTCTTTGTACTGAAAAATTTATGTCGTAAAAAAATATTATCAGGGAATCTTGAAAGCAAACTACCCAAGTTTCGTAGTTCATTTTTTAACAAATGGCAACTCTTGTCTTTTTATTTTGCATTGTACTTCTAATTTGTTTCTTTTTAGAAAATCGTCTATTCTTAATTTTTATAACCTTTCTCGAAACTTTAATAATAATATTTGTAAACTCATTCACTAATGAATCCACATCCTGATCTTGTGGAGATTGAAACAAAGTATTCATTTCATTCAAAATGCAGGTATTATTGAGATTTTCCCTAAGAGTAGTTTTTAGAGCATCATTCCATATAAAAGACATAGGAAGTGGTGACAGTTGTAAAGTTTTTTCTGTCCTTAGCGGTAAATAAGACTCAGTTTCTAAACCAAAGGAAAGAAAACAATGATGCGAAAAGTGTGTGATTTCAGATACAGTAAAATATTTAATTTCCCTCATGACCTCTGAAGAGACAATAGTATAATCAACCACACTAGCCCCATTATGTGTTTGACAGGTAAATTGACCGATATGGTCACCCTTCGTTCTACTATTTAAAAGAATTAAATCATTCCCGCAACACAACTCTGCCAATACTAGTTTCCCATATGAATTACAGTGATTGTCTTTGGAGTTGCGTGTTTCAATTTCAATTGAACCATTAAGGGAACAGGTAGATGGGAAAAAATATATGAACAACGAGAGCGAGTGTTATATGTACTATTTAAAAAACGAGCAGGAGTGTTTTATTAGGTTTAATGCCACGAGCGCGCAGCGCGAGTGGCTTTAGACCTAATAAAAGTATAAAACACGACCTGCGAGTTTTTTAAATGGCTTCAAAAACGTTTGCATAATAAGTCAAATCTTTATATATTAAAAATCTTTATATAAAAATCTTTATATAAAAATCTTTATATAGTTTGCATAACAATGGTCTTTTGTTAAAGTGTTCTTTAGCTGGTATAAAGACGTATGCACGTGACTAATTTCTTACTCAAGATTGGATAATTGCTTCATGAATTATTAATGAGCTTTTGAAATAAATTTAAAATACTCATTAAAAATTCATAAACCTTGTAGCAAATCATGTCAGCCATAATATGTCACGTGGAGTGACCTTATATCTGATAAAACTCATCTTCATTAGTATTCTTTATATAATTCTTCATCCTAATTAGTATGATTATATAATTGTTCATCCTAATTAGCATTCTTTTGTAGTCGTATTTTAAGCTATTCAAAACACTCGAACTAGAGGTTTAATTGTTTTTATCATATCTAAAACGCTCGGCTGCGCCTCGCGTTTTAAATATGATAAAACACTCTTTCTCGTGTTTTAAATACTGCATATAAATATATATGAACAACGAGAGCGAGTGTTTCACCGGGATATCCAAACACGAGAAAACAATGTATGAAAACACGAGCGCGAAGCGCGAGTGTTTTCTTACATTGTTTTCGATCGAGTGTTTGGATATCCCGGTGAGACACGAGCTCGAGTTGTTTATATGGCTTCTCAAATGAATCGAGACCATAGATATCTTATATACACTAGATAGCGCATCTCTTTTAGTAAAATTGAAGCCAACAATATTCCAGCGGTTACCCCCATTTGAATAGATGGCGGCCATGTTGGTCGTTCCCACTTGCTAATAAACGCTTAAAAACAACAATAATTTTCGTCATTTGAATATTTTAAAAACGAATTTGGAATAGGGTTAACTTAATGTTTAAGTTCCCTGTTTAAGAAATAGAAAACATACGAATCTTCTAATTTCATGGGAACGACCTGAGACTGCAATCACGGCTTCAATTTTTGAACTTCAGAATAATTAGATGCACTATCTAGTGTATATAAGATATCTATGATCGAGACGTATTACAGAATGTTTTCGTGTGCTGATTTGAATGGAATTCTTAACCAAGCATAACGAAATTAGGAATTCTATTCAAGTAATTTTGCATGCGTAATTAAGATATTTGATGAAAACACTAGTGACTTTCATCAAGTTTCACCGGATTATCCAAATGGCATCTTGTGATCAAATAGGTGATTATCATTGGCTGAATTGCTCATGAATTATTAATGAATTTAAAGCACGCGTAGGAGTGTTTTATCAGATGTAACCAGGTTTATGAATTTTTAATGAGGATTTTAAGAAAAATTGACTTCGTTTCAAACCGCGAAATTTCATGCGTGAATGGGTTATTCTATTAACAATAAGCTTGTGTGCCAATTTGTGTCTGAACTACTGAGATTCAACACACTTTAAAATTTTGAACGAGGCCGAGGGTACCAAATAGCCTTCTGATTTCGATTCATCTATGGTGTTTACTTGTTTTTCGGTACATAGTCGCCTGGCAAACAAGTCACGTTTAAAGTGATCCCGATCAATAGACTTAAACTTCGTAAAACTAACAGTTTTCACAGATAAACAAGGTTTAACAGAATCAGAAGCGGTCGCCCTCCCCCCCTTGGCTACGCCACTGTTTCCGGCAAAGTTTCAAAGTAGCATAGAGATACAAACTTTAGACGATTGGCTTTGAACAAAAATACAGGTCCTGATTTAATAATTAAGAATTAACAGGTCATAATTTTAAGGCGTGCACAGTGTACTTATCCACATTCATCTATACCATCTTTGACATGAGGTACAGGTAGCTAGAGAGATGGTAGCCAGAAGTGGCGGCAAGCTGGTCGGAAATCTGAAGCCTGTTCCGGGGTTCTGTATTACCACAGAATAAACAAATGTGTTTACTCTGTGGTATAAATTATTAATATGCAACAAATCAAGGCAGATTATCCGCGCTCTCAGACTCGGTGGTTGTCGTACAACCTCTGGTATGTACTTCATGTCTTGCAGCTATAATGAATCTATGTGTGGGGTTGGACATAGCCTTAGGACCCGTAGGACACGAAGTATATACCCTATTTCCTCTGCAGGCCATACAACCTGTATCCCCGTTCGCAGGTTTCGTCGCCTTAATTTTTAAAACTCCTATGGCTTCACAAATTTTAAAGCTTTGCATAATGCAATAATGGGTGATGATCAGGATTGTCACGGCATTCTATGTATTCTTCATATTTTATATTCAGAAGTTCCAAATAGGGATCCAGGAATTGGAGTTTACTCTCATGGGATGGATGCTTGCACAAATTTTTTTTCAAGTTTTCTTCTCGCACGTTTTTTTTTAAGGATAAAGGCTTGCTCGAATTTTTTGGGGGATTTCTGCAACCACCCCCTCAAATATCTAATGGTCCGTCCCTTAGGCAGTTGTTTTTTGTTGCAATTAGCATTCGATTTATTATTGCTGTAAACGTTTATTAAGTTACTTCGTGTTAATTTCTGTCGAGGGCGGGAATAACGCTCACTCCGCTGTGAGTAGCTATAAGCTATAAAGTGAATGATAATTTCAAATTTTTCTGTCGATATTTCTGTAATTATGGCAACAGCCTCCATGTTCGTGAGGCCAAAGAAAAAACCCTTCCGACCCTACCTAGCTTTTGGCGACTGAAATGATGAGTAAAATCACGTACCGACCCTAATCTTTATGTTGGAAGTTTGCAAAGAGTTAGGACTAACCATATATAGAGGGGTATCACAAGTAACGTGACGGAGAGGCGTATAGGGGAACATTTATCCCTGTCTATAACAAAACAAGACCGTGCTTGCAAATATGTGTCCCTTAGATGACAAATCTATGTTTTCTATCAAAATACTCCTCGTGACATCGCCATGGAATATGGCACTCCCGTTTATTCAACAAACCAGCGAGAACCTGAGTGAGAAACTGTTAGTACGGGCTCAGGTTTAATAAGGCATTGAAATAGTGTCGATTTACAGATAACGTTTTGAATCTGTTGTTGCATATTAAATTTGTGTTTTGTGAGGTTTTTTTTTTGGGGGGGGGTTGGCTCAGAGTCACACATTTTATGATGGGATGTGCTGTTAGCTGTCACACACTGTCGCAAGGGGGTAGGGAGGGGTAAGAAATTGGCAAAAACCGCGTCACGTATTTTGTGAATGGCCCAAAATCCGACCTACCCAACCTAATTTTTGCAACGAGAAATAGGAACCCAGGTATTTATTTTTTGGCATAATGGGTTGTTCCAGATAAGATACACCCTGTCCTCAAGGAGGAAATTTCTGTCATCCGAAGGGGGAGCTAGTGGCATAGGCGTACGGGAGGGAAAAATCAAGGGGCAGAAAGAAATTTACCCGACTTTTCCCCATTGTGCCCGACTTACTGAAAACAATTTTCCGTGTAAGCTTTCGAAAATTGTTGTTGGCGGGGGGGTCTAAGAAAAAAATTTCCTATTTGTCCAAATTCCACGTTACTTTTACATATTTCTGGAATTTTCAAATACTATGTATTCTTTTTAAATTTATTTCCCTTAATTTTTGCCCGAATATAATTTGGCCGACTTCATTTTGACTGGGGGGCAACTGCCCCTCCCCTGCCCCGTACGCCTATGGCTAGTGGAGTTATTTCTTATAATACCAAATATCCAAAAAGGGTATGGGAATTAGCTCCTATGTACTCCGGATGTTACTCCAATTTACTCCGAATGACCCAATCATATTTTTGTCGTTAGATCCGTGGGATCATGGATAAGAAGGCGAACATCAGGAACATGTCAGTTATTGCCCATGTTGATCATGGCAAATCAACCCTGACTGATTCCCTTGTCAGTAAAGCTGGCATCATTGCTTTGCAAAACGCTGGCGAGGATCGTTTTACCGATACACGAAAAGACGAACAAGAACGGTGTATCACGATTAAGTCCACGTAAGTATGTCGGTTTATTCTGAAATTATGCTCCCAAAATGAATTTATAACTGAAAATATTAAACTTGTTGCGGCCGTTGACCATTTCGTAGTCACCAGAGGAAGCCACGCAGCGAGGCACTGGTCTATCGTCTTGCTTGACAATTTCATAGCGCTTAGCGATGAGCCAATAATCAGAAATTAATTGATACAAGGATATAATCGGCAACTTTCAGGCAGATCGGTTATCAGCCGATCACATTGACTTATATGTCGGCGAAGGTAATTTATCAATCAATAATTCCATTTTCTCTCAGATTTTAAAATCTTTTTCTTATAAAGGCACATTGTATGATGTTGTGTTTCTTTTATATCCAGGGCTATTTCTTTGTACTATGAACTGAGTGAGAAAAACATGGAATATATTGAACAGGAAAAAGACGGCAATGGTTTCTTGATCAACTTGATTGACTCACCAGGTCACGTTGATTTCTCGTCAGAGGTTACTGCTGCTCTTCGTGTCACTGATGGTGCTTTAGTTGTTGTCGATTGTGTTAGTGGTAAGTGCCAATGAATGTTGTCGATTGTGTTAGTGGTAAGTGTCAACGAACGTGGCTGCAGAGGTTAGGGAGCCAGAGTGACATTATTTCCATAGCCCAACTCTCCAACCCTCCCCCCCCCCCCCCACGAAGGAATTTTCTGCAGTCTGGGGGGGAAGGGGGGAAAATATGTTTCTGGTGATAGTAAGTGTATTAGGATGTTGGGAGGTTAACTTCTAGTTTCCTCCATGGGGAAGCTATTGTTGTTTTTTGGAATGACCCAATGTGCTTGTGATTTTCTAATTTGGAAAGGCAATGAGAGTTGTCGTTAATTTGAACAAATGTCTAGCTTCTTTAGAAGAGTTAGTATATTCCATCTATTCATTGGATATAAATTTAGGTGTGTGTGTGCAGACAGAGACAGTGTTACGTCAGGCCATTGCTGAGAGGATCAAACCAGTTCTTTTCATGAACAAAATGGACCGTGCCTTGTTGGAGTTGCAATTAGAACAAGAAGATCTGTACCAGACCTTCCAGCGTATTGTTGAGAGTGTGAATGTAATCATTGCTACGTACAGTACTGAAGATGGACCTATGGGAGATATCCAGGTATACAGATTTTACTTCCAAATTTAAATTTCCTTCCAATTTCAAGAAAATTTACAAGTTGACCAAGTTTCAGAAATTGGCGAGATGGTTTGACACAACAGATGTGGCTTCAGATTATATGTACTTTCAACAAATTCAATGTGTTGCCATTATTTGTGACCAACGCTAATTCTTTGAAATTGTCACATTTGTTATTATTCTGACTTTCTAGCTGGAGCTAGGAGAAAGCAGCGTAACTCAGGATAGATAGAAGATAGAAATTTTTATTTATACACGAAACTGATTTCCACGAGGGGCGTGTGCCAAATTTTTTTGTGCCATTTTTTTTACATGTACAAGAAAGTGATATTTAAGTTTTAAAAGATATGGAGTATTAAAATAGTAACATATTAGTGAGTATTAAAATGAGAAAGTTGGTTGACTACCTCTAATGAGAAATTTGGTAGACTATTTACAGGTACATTATTTACAATACTTATTACTCATAATTGTGACCTACGCACGCATGTGACTGCATAATTGTTTCATGTGTATTGACAAGTACAATATTTCATGTATATATGCAAGTAATTTTTCATGTATATTGACAAGTATTTTCATGTATATTGAACAAGTAATAGTATGGTTTCTCGTGCAATTTGGAAAAACATACAATCGTAATTTTTTCAGACTTAATATAGAGCAAGTAGTATGGTTTTTCTCACCTACAAAATGCCATGCACGCTCGCTATTCCTTCATCGGATGAAACAGGCTATAAGTACTTTATGTCTTTTTTTCATTCCAAGGTTGATCCTACCAAAGGTACTGTTGGTTTTGGATCAGGGCTTCATGGCTGGGCTTTCACCATGAAACAGTTTGCTGAATTCTACGCTGCAAAGTTCAAGATCACGCCAGCGAAGTTGATGACGCGCTTGTGGGGAGATCAGTTCTACAATGCCAAAGAAAAGAAGTGGGCTAAAACGTACTCTGATGGTTATGTCCGAGGATTTAACCAATTCATCTTGGATCCAATCTTCAAGGTTTTTACTACACTTTATTCTAGTGTTTCAAGATTTGCAGTGTCCTAGTATCCTGACCAGTTTGACATTTTGGATACTAGATATCGAAACTTTGATATCCCATTTGGAAACCCAAGAGGTTTTTCAACATGTTTATTTAATTTTAAACAATTACAAAAATCAGTTAATTGTTCTGACATTGTAGTTAACATTGAACTCTATCGTTCAGGCCTTAAAATGTTACTGATTGATAATCGGTGTCGGCATCGGACTGATTTTTGCCTAATCGGTAGACAATCGGAATCGGTAGAATTATCTACATATATTTCCGATTGTCTAAAACCGTTTGTTGAGAAAATATCCCCTTTAAAAATTATATGCATTGCACGTTGATACACGTTTCGTTTTAACGCAATATGTTAAATTCATGCGTGAAGCTTGCCATTTACTAACGGTTTTAACGATCATTGGTTGAAGTAACATGTTAAATTTGGAAATTATCGTTAAAAATCAACATGAATGATATTACCTTCGACTGATATTCTGACTTCATTATAAAATCGGTATCTCTATATCTGGCAGATTGTGGCATGAATAATCGGTAATTTCCGATTGTTGCACAATCGGTCAATCGCTATAACATATCATTTTGAGGGTCTTTGACAAAAGGTCTGATGACTTTGAATTTGGGTTGGTCATACAGTAAGTATGTATGATACTTTCATTCATACTTATTTCCAAACCAAAATTAACTTAACTAATGTTGACAGTCGGCACTTAAGCTTGTTTTCCACTAATTCACGCCGCCGGCAACATTTTGATTTACGTCATACAATTGCAATATTCTCGGGTCCGACAAACAATAAACCTCACTTTCACTTAGGTCGGACACGGTGGTTTCCTCTCTACGTCGGACAATTTCACAAATGGGTCGGACAATGTCCGTGACCGACCCATATTTTAAGGCCTGTCATTAGGTAATGGGAAACTTCGTACATTTAGCTTTGAAATCAATTGGAAACTAAATCAAGGACTGAAAGCAGGTTTCTTGTTTTGAGAATTTTGATAGCAGTTTGGATACCAGCCGATATTAAGAAATGCAAAATTGTTCTGGGAAAAATTTCTAATGCATAATAGTACATATCACAAGATAAAACTTATTGAAATAAATTGAATTAAATTGTATGCAGAAATTAAATTCAAAACAAAGCTTTGTATATCTAAGAATAAGATATTATGTTTCTGGACCATTGCCAGCCAACAACAATCTACTGTATTGGTATTTAATTGATTTAAGTTATGACAAGATAATGAATACATGTTAGGAACAGAATTGCATTTTCGGCCGAAAGGATTAGTGCGTGCATGCATGTGACCTATAATTTTTCTCAAAGGTTTTTGATGCTATCATGAATTTCAAGAAGGAGGAGACGGCTAAACTTTTGGAAAAGTTGAATGTCAAACTTGTTGGATCAGACAAGGTGAATCTGGAAAATTTTTCAATAGAAATATTTAGGTGACTTTATATACCTACGGACAATATTCCTACGGCTGCTTTCCGTTAGAATTACCATATATGTCCAATATAGCCATCGGTTGTCAGGTGGTGAAGATGGTGTAAGATGGTGTCAGATGCTTTGTTTGTCAGACGCTTGTAGTGTGGTGTCGGATGGTGTAGGATGGTTCAGCTGAACAGCTGTTGTCAGGTGGTGAATATGGTGTAAGATGGTGATGATGGTTTAATGGGGGGGGGGGAGTGTTAATTTTTAACCTACTTGTGCATATATAGTGTTGCCTCGTTCTTTCCGCCAGGTATATATCAATAAAACCTACCAGACCAACGACAAAAGCGTTATGGCTAATTGTGCGTATATATATAGTGTTGCCTCGTTCTTTCAAAACCACGTATATATCAATAAAGCCTACCAGACCAACGACAAAAGCGTTATGGCTAATTGTGCATATATAGTGTTGCCTCGTTCTTTCAAAACCACGTAGCTATATATCAATAAAACCTACAACACCAACCATATATGAGACCAACGACAAAAGCGTTATGGCTAATTATACATTATTATATAGTGTTGCCTCGTTCTTTAAAAAACACGCTTCGTATGTAGTAAACTGCAGTAGCAAACGCGTCAACGCATTACTATACAATCTTTGACAACGTCAAAAATTGTGTATTTATACGTTTCATATGTATACATGCTTATATTCGCTTTGACATTTTAGGCATTTCCGGGCAGGAAACTATAAATTATAACAGTTATAACATGCACTAGCGGGCTGTAACGCAGCCATGCTATGTCAATGACAAATACATGCATAAGCCAGCAGGGTTCTTGTTTTAATCTTGTGCGCACTTTATATAACTGAATGAAGCAATTCATTGCATTATTACCTTTTACTGCTTCAAATTCGGCCGTAAACTACAATGATAAATAGAAAACAGCAGGCATCTCAGTCTAAAGTAAAACACTAGGAAGATCATGTGTGTAATCTTTGCAGAGTTTTCAAACGAATTTAACTCCCAATTACAAGATGCAAATTTCAATATACGGTACAAAATATGTTTCAAACTCCTCGAAAATATAATATATAAAAATGTTTGACACGTACAGTGTGGCTATATATACTAGCACGGAACTGAACACTAATACATGCATAGACTGTAATATAAGAGCCTGTGGAGTGCGGTGCGGTGCATACAGCGCTCAATTATGCGACGACTTAAAACTATAAACAGAACAAAACGACAGTGGCGTAAGTTTGGACCAGGCTGCCCCTGGTACTACCGGGATTGGGTGCCCCCAAGGGGGGGGGGATCATAGATATTTTGAAGATGGAGCTCTGACAACATGAACATTTTTCTAGTCGTTTAGAAGCCAATTTTAATGGATTTTTTAAACTGGAAATATAAATATATGGCAAAATATAAAGAAAACAACTATAAAATAGCACTATGCGGAAATTGTTTTTGACATAAAGAGTGAAGTGTGTGCCACTGTAATTATGCACATACATCCTCAATTAAATGTAACATTACAGTACATCTTAAATTTCTCGCACCTGGTCTTTTTTTCAGCAAACTCATCGATCATTTTGTCAACGGAAAGCTTTCTTGCTTCGTCTGCCTCTATTGAGATCATGGCAAGCGCCATGATCTCGCCACGCAGGCAAATGAAATGGCAAGCGCCATTTTTATTATAAAAAAATAATTATAATAATAACTAAAAAACTGAAAAATTAAACATGTGCGTCTCATTCAATACTTGCGTGTTAATGTTTATGGAAGTAATATTCACTAAAGCATAAGCAATAGTATATAATATTTACAAGACCATGCAAGTGGAACTGTGGAATCTGTTGAATTACGCGCTCCTTAAGTATTCTTAAGACGTACAGGTAAATTATATAACACAAGTTTTTGCTATTGGATTTCATATTAAGTCTAATACTGCTAGGCGCATTTACCACATTATATACACAGTAATTAAATTAAACTAAGAAACCAAAACTTTATAATAATATAGAACTAACAGTGTTCAGTGGCTGAAGTCCATTGAGTGAATTACAAGGCACAAAGTGCAGTCACGTTATTTTATGGCTTTTGCAGGGCCTAAAACTTTAATAAACCTTACGCTGAGTGCCTGAGTCAAAATAATTTACAAGTCGAAGCAAGCAAAACGATACATAACGATATCTTTCAAATACGCCTCAAATACTGTATGTCGCACGTCGCTTATATTTTATGTTCTGCGCATAGCAAGAGCGCACGCGACGACAATGCAATGCGCTAAATAAAATTTATTTACTTTGCCATAATACTTATACATTCACTGGCTAGGAAACCACAACAGCTACGCCAATTACAGTGGCCCCACATTACTTCAAAACCACCTCTCTGCATATATTAGAATGCTGCTTCGCTCGCTTCATGCTCGCTCGCTGCCGCACAGCAGTTATGAATGGTTATCCATGAATTTTCACCACTAAAGTGTGTACTACTTGTTGGCTATGTCATGTAGTACATACTATAGTGGAACGAGAAAGAACACGAAGGAAGTAAAGAGTTTGTCTTGAAGCAAATTTTCAACGCAGGGGTGGGTCATCAATTTTTATGCAAGGGCTTTATGACCGGTCCCTTACAATTTCCTTCTAAATATCCTAGCAAGTGGAAGCCATTCTCAAGAAATCACATGAACACAAGATCGGTTGTTTGTCAGTTCTGTTTGTCGAAACACGTCGTATACTTCTTGACTGCCACTGGTTCCGAAGACATTCTATTTTTGCATTGTGCATTTGTACTTTGTCTTAGTTTCGCTTCAACTTCTGGAGTCACGTTATATACCAACTGTGATACAGAAAATCTGAAAACGGCAAAAATTCTTAATAGCTTTACGAAACGGAAATTATATAAACAAGGCCGCCGGACAACTAAGTTCACGGTGCTCCCCCCCCCTGGAAGCCAGATTGCCTGGGTGCCCCCGGCTCTTACCGGGTAGAGCTCATAGGAGTTACGCCACTGCAAAACGACGAATATATTTTACTATCGCAAGCGAGTATAATTACATCATTTTCTAATTTACTTTAAAGGTTAAGAACTGTCAGAAAAGACAGCAATACAATAGCCTATATTATACTCGTTTTCAAACCGTCGTAACTGCCCATTTTGTAATTTACGTCGTCAAGGACAATTACAGGTTTCTATGCTCAATTGTACAAAGCATCTATAGGCCACGTATAGACGTTTTTCGTATATACTTTTAGTAACGTTGTCAAGGACAATGTGCCATTGACATTGACTAATTGATTGTACATGTTTAGCCGCCAGTGCTAATAGCGACTATTTTGAGTTAGTAACCACGAGGATTCACATCGAGTTATGATTCGAGTCACCGGAGGACTCGTTACAGAATAGATCGTTTTACTGGGATTGCTCCCAAATATAGCCATGCATTTTCGATTCAGTTTTGGTGACTGGTGTTTTACAATTATATAATCATTTATGAAATCGATATATTAAATTTCCTTAAAATATCCTGAAACCATTGCCAAATACATTTATATTTTTTATATAATTTTAATTTTCAAACCACTGTATGCATGCATGCATCGTGGACATTGTGAACTTAATATTATAACACTTGTCAAAGATCGGTCTCCCATACCCAACTTGTTCGCAGGTGCGAGGTATAAGTCCCACCTAAAAAAGTTCCATAGAACTCCACTCCTCATACAATGTCAAATTTACAAATAACGGTAAGATTATCAGATTAACATCATACAAAAATTATAATAATGAACTCTTTATATATAAAATCTAGTAACCTACTGACATAATTACAGAAACCTGCACTAAGGCCACTACAAGTTAATCTTTAGTTTCTGGTCCGCCGCCCGCGTCCTTTCTCCGTAAAGTATTATTTCAGGACTATTTTGTTATTTACAATTAATTTCTAGTTCTTGAAAATTTTCGCGAAGGATTTAACTTATAAAATGATAAATATTCAATTTACATTAAAAAGACCTAGCAAAATGTAGTATTGAATGGTAAAAACCGCTGCCTTATCGATATTACGAGGAAAAAAACTAGAAATATCTGATAGATCATTTTCATATGTAAAATCCTTTGTAATGTGTCATACATGTCGATTTATAAATAATATAAATGCAATTTATGTAAAATTTCATAACATTTTGATACAATTAGCATGAAAAGGGACAAGAAGGACCACAAAAATGTGGGCAAAGCCACAATTATATTATATCCTATAGTCCTAACCACCCGCCCGCCCGCGTCGTAAACGAAGGTAAGGCCGGACCAGAAACTAAAGATTAACTTGTAGTGGCCTAACACCCGTATTCTAAAAGCTCACTCATATTCAATGCATGAGTGGAGGTTCAATCTGAGCTTCTCTTGAGTGTCAGCGCTGTTTTTCAATAGCTGCCGGGAATGCGAGTATAGTCACATAGTAACGGTACGACACTAACCCTCCAGCTATTCAAAAACAGCAATGACACTCGAGAGAAGCTCACACCGTGAACTTCCACTCATTGAGTGTGAGTGAGCTTTTAGAATACGGGCGTATAAGACAAACTTTCAAAACCACGGCAACGGTACATAAAACGGTTACCAAAATTCGCCAAAATTATGCAGTATTTCATGCTCTTTCCAATGATGTACCGCAAAGTTG
>CACRXK020009837.1:0-18543 GCA_902702795.2 Paramuricea clavata
CTTTTGGAGTTTTACCTAAATTATATATAGAATAATCCCCGAGCCGACGGCGCGAAGCGCCGTGCGAGGGTACTAATTCCCCCCGGCTATTTACACCCGGGGAAACGAAAGCATTAGCGAAGTCTAAAGTTCATCAATAAACGCGGGCGTGGGACATCAACGGTGTTGGAGTGTTGAATGGGTGGTCATCCTCACTGATCTCAAAAATATGGCGGACTGTCATGAATAGCGGACACTGATTGGTCCGATTTGAAGTTTGCATTATAACGACTGCATGACGACAGCGAAATAGCAAACATTTCTTGATTTGATGATTGATAAATTTCTTGCAAATATATTTCATTTTTGCTCGCATTTTTGCAAGATTTTGTAAATTTCAAAAGCTTTCTTAGAAAGAAAGGGCGAAAGAATCGGCCAAAAGAAGGGAGCCAACGTTAACGAATGTAAGTTTGTTTTAAATATTGATTTTATAATTGTTTTAAAACTCGACGGCCTTTGCGTATATGAAACAACTAAACAAGACAGCATATAATTCAGTTCAGTGTATCTTTAATATTGATTCTATTTTTTATTATATTGAATTTTTTAAATAAAAAAGAAAGCAAAGTTATTTGCATGCGAGAATTTGAAATCATTTTATTGCAAACTCAAAGTTTATCGGTAAAGCCATTTAATTAGGCTGTTTAGTTTTATATTAAAGAACCCTTTAAAACGTTTTGCGAAGCGTTCGTGGTTGAATTTTATCTTAAATTGAAGCTTATATTACGCATAATAACATACCTAACATATATATGTTGGGAAATTGATTATTTTGTAATTAAAAGTGATATTTGTAGGCGATTTTTCATTTGTAAGAATATTCTTAAAAAATTATCGTGTTACCATGACAACTACTTTAGATACTTCATGTCCGGAAAATACAATGTTTTTTTAGTAAGGCGAGGGTTTCTGCATGCATGTATTTTCTGGTATAGTATAATACCCGTCAATTTTTAAACCTTACACCTAATTGTATGTTTAGTTAATCGAGGTACGAATTTCTATAGTCGCTGACTTTTTTAATTTTGTTGCTCGAAATTTGCTCGAAATGTGAAATATTTGCTCAAGTGTTGGCCAAAGTGCGAAGAAGTGCTCAAGGTTGCTCAACATTCAAAATAGTGTTCCAAACTAAAGTGCTCAAAAAGTCCTCGGCGCAATCGGGAAAGGCCTAAGCATGAAGATATGAATATACACCCCCCGGCACAATTATAGGAACGGCCCTGGGTCAAGCGTTAAATAATAGGAATTTTGTCAGGCTACTAACTTCCCGACGAAGGGCCTTCGCTCGAAAGTCGAGGTTCTGCTTATATTTTTCAAGTAATTGTATCTCTCGCAATCCGCAGTTATCCATGTAACGACATGATAGTGTATTTGAGAAACACTGGTCAGTGCATGACATAATAAGTAACAAATTCTTGTAGCCCTTGAAAGCAACAAGAAAGCTTCGGATTGGCCTGGTATTCTATGACGACTTCAGTGCAGGGTCAACGACAACAACAACTGTAAATTTTAAAAGGCTCACATCATAATTATATGGATTGCATAGAGCAGCGTTTATCTTTACATTAATTTCAAAATTCAATACTTAGGCCAATCAGTTTTCCAATGGTAGGGTTACCTTTTTAAATTTGAACGATTGGCTTCGATCGAAAAAAGTTATCGAATGTCACTGAATCAGCTTGGGAAATCAAAATTTGGAGATAACAACGGAAAATCGATAACGCATTTTGTCAACAAAACAAAGAATTACGAAAATTGAAGCATCTTCGCAATGGCTAATGAGTAACTATAGCTTTCCAATCATGAATGCACCTTCAACACCATTTTGATAATTACGTCATGAATACTTTCTTTGCCTGGGTGCCTCCCTCCCATGCACGAATCAAGACATAAGGCTAATTATGTGTATCTTTACTTTTTAGAATAGAAAACAGACGTTTTTTCAAGAAACCGACGTTTGAGAAATCCTGCATGGTTTGAAAATTGTAATTACTCATTCAAGCAATATTTGGTAAACGTATTAAACACTCTATACTTCTTTGATTAGCATACTCGCAACACAGTGAGCGTGAAGAACATTTTTTAGGTAGAAGTAAGTCAATATATTGTACAGGATTGCGTGACATTTACTATCTTACAATTCACCAATTTACCTAACAAGAAACACGTTAAGGAACAACACCCTAATTAACATTAGGAGCGCAGCCGCAAATATTCTGCTTATGCATGCAACAACCTGCATGCTACTACAACAGAAAAGTAATTATAAACAGAAAACGTCAACAGGCCTACAATATAGCTTTCTAGATATCAATAAGCTCATAATAAATATGTTGAAATGTTAAATATGTTAATTATTATGTTAATTTAATAGACTTATTAGTAAAAGGTTTCTTTGTATGAGCTTTCTCTTAATGAACGGGTGTAGGCAAGTTAACTTTTTAGATTTTCAAAAACTACGTAGGAAATATATCATTTCCATGCACGAATGTTTTTAAACTAATTTGATGATTGATAAAATCGGTGACTTTTGTAATAAATTATAGGGCTGGAAAATTTAGCAAATAAATAAATGATTATAATTTCCACATTAAAAAAGCGCATGCATGCATAAAAAGTATTGTGAATAACAAAAACAAAACATACCAAATGTCAACCCTAAAGTCTAGAATTTATACAGGCTTTCCAATTTAAGAGGCTGTCTCCGTAAAAACCTCCAGGTCAATATGGGGCTCAAAAATAGATTTCTCTCATACTCTAGTATTTTGAAGATCTATCCTTGGGAACAACTAAAATCGATGTCATTTTACCCAAATTTCCTTTAAATTATTTTTGGGGGCGATTGATGTTCGATCGACTGGTAACCAACTTGATACTCCGAATGAAGGCCAACTATCGACATATTTTCATGGCTATATTTTAAATCAAATTCATACCTAAATTTCAAAATTTTTGCTCAGAAATATAGACTTATCCTTCTATTTTCGGGGGTGATATGACTTAGATCATTATTCTTTGGTATAAAATAGAAAACAGCGCAGTTATTGACCCTCCTGAACGGATAAAGGATATCGTCTCAAAATATGCCAACTTCGAAAGCTTATTTCAAAATCGTGGCACTTTATTGGCACATGACTTTAACTTTTCTATAAACTACTAACATTAGTCAACACAAATCGCCAATAATATCTTTCTGATCTACCATTTGACAAAAATGACAAGCGCGCAAACTTTGTAAAATTTGAAAATGTGTCGAAATCGAGCATACTTTAACGGTAAACATAATTATTGATATTAACAGATAAAATCACCTTACACTACACTGAATGAAGCTTGACTACGTAAATATATGTCTTTCATCATTATTCTTTGGTTTGGCGCTTGAATCAAATTGTTTGAGTACAGTTTGGCTTCACGGATAGAGTCATTCAATGCCAGTGTGTCCAGTGTCTTCTGCGCGCCTCAATGCCACGAGTCCTGATTGTGACATACTATACAATCTTCGCTCTGTTCGCTTTGTTTACCTCTTTAACAAATACCTTTACCTGTTTAACAAATAACAATGTTCAATGAAATTGCAAAACTCAGAATTAGTCATACTACAGACAGAATTTTCATCGTTTTTAGACTTTTTAAACTGTTTTATAAAAGTTTCGTTAGAATGTACGAATTAAATCTCGGGGAAAACCCCGGGCCCTGGCCGAAAGAAATCAGAAATGTATACTCGCTGTGATGTCAAATGTCAATATTTCGTTAGTTTCGCTCAGTATAGTTTTCTAGCAAATGAATTGTCTCTAGGTTTAGAAACAATTATCAATGAAACTAGAATTCAAGTAAGTCACGGTTCTGTATAAAAAATCAACTTTTTCAGGCCGACCCTGGGACACTTTGCTCAAGGCTATGCTTCAAGAATTTATATTATTTCTTATTGTATAAAAATATGCGAATATTTTGATATAATACAAAACAATTCAGCGCAAACAGCTGCAACCCATTTGAGCGTCTCAGTTATTTAATCAATGTTATTCCTTTTTTCAGTAACAATTAGAAAGGTTCTGAAAATTAGAATTAATTTATATTCTTCTTTCCGACAAGCTTTAAAGGGTGACAAATTTGCAAGTGATAACTAATGTCATCTTACACCGGCGCCAGCAACTTCGAAGAACAGTCTACTGTGTCTCGGAATTTTCCACACTCAGAAGTAGAAAAGGAACATTTCTACATTATTGCTTACCGTCATTCTCATCTGTCAACATAAAATCTACTGTCTGTCGAAATCGTTTAGGTTTACCGGCAGTTAGGTAACATCGAGTTGGATTCGAGTTCGAGTTCAAGTTGGGCTTCGAGTTGGACTTCGAGTTGGACTTCGAGTTAAACTTCGAGTTAGATCTTTTTCTTTACTTTTCGGGAAAATGACAATTGTATTTCACCCAACCTTTTTTGCTGCGGAGCGAGCGAGCCTGAAGCAAATTTACACTTATTATATGCATGGGGGAATTTTATCTTAAACCATTGTTTACCGCAGCTGTAGGCCTTGTGGTCGAGCGCAATCGGAAATGCTCAGTAATCTTTTTGTCGGTTGTGTTTCCACAACACCTTGTGGTAATTTTGAGTTGCAGATTACCTACAAGTTACAGATATTGCACAGCAGACTCCCTACTTCCTCCGCAAGCCATACAGCCCGTAATGAGTATGCCCGTTCGCATGTTGAAATTTGACAAGAAGGCTGCGGAGGAGGTAGGCACACTCCCTCTATCAGGGTTTTCAGTGACTGGTTATCTTAGGACCGGAACTGGCGTGAAGCAGACCGAGGTAGACTGTGAGCTTACGCTTTAAGCAGCCGCTATTAGTCCGTACCTCATTAATGATCTGCCCCCTGACCTGACATGGTTTCCGCACAATTTTTAAATGTTATAACAAATCTTTTTACTGAGATACCTTTTTCATATCATGTACTTCATTGTTTGTATTCTTAATTCGAAACAAAAGCACTCGTACCCTAATTTATTATATAGTAGACAGTGCCGGACACCAAAAAATACACAGGGAGATATTTTCCATAACTAGATCTCCACTAGTGAAGATATCGATTAAGTGTTCATTTTCTTTGTTATTTTTACTAACGACTATATAATAAAAAGAACATTAAATACACGGTGGCTAGAAGTTTCATATCTTATTATTTATCTTCTCGTGGTGAAAACTGAAAACAATATTTTTTACTCACTCAAAAATTAAAATTTATATCTTCGCAACGCCGTTAGTCTGCGATAGCAGAATGACTCAGTCGCCCCCCCCCCCACCGGCCGCCCTCCCCCCGGCCGCCCTCCCCCACTGGAGCTGCGGAGAAACAGCTGACTAATATCAGAGGCAGAGCGTAAGAAGGGCTCTGGGTACGAGAATGAGGCGGTGCTGATCAGTCTGCTATCGCATACTACACCCTGTCTCTGTACCCAGGCGTTTCTTTGTAAAAAAACAGCGATGCGCATATGACGAGTTCACATGAAGTATTGTAGTACACCGCCGTCTAACATCCTCTATATAGTACTCTCCTTGACCTTTCAAGACTAATAATGCAACATATCCTCACACGTAGTATTAGGGAGGCTGGACGCGCAGGGGCGGGAATATTAAAAAAAGGTAATCATTTTTAGATTGGGATTAGATTAGAGCCAGATTAAAAACCAGGGTTAGGGTTAGAGGTTAGAGTGGGGGTTGGGTGGGGGTTAGGGTTCAACTTAATATAAGGCATATCCTTAATCTTTAGAAAATTTGACAATCAAGGATAATCCCTAATACCACGTGTGAGGATATGCAGAATAGTCCTGATAGTTTCGAATGCATATTTTGAACGAAACAATACTTAAAATGTACAACTTTTAATATATATTCTTTTCCAAAATACACATAGTAATTACTGTATATTAAGATGTACAACAAACTGCATTATAAAAACGATTTATTATAAAGTAAATTTACATTGCTACGTTTCATTCTCCATATTTATAAACGTAATAACACGTGTTTGAAGTTGCGAAGAAGCAAACATGAATCGGAGTTGTTTGGAAATTACCAGAACATTCGGAAACGCCAGTGTATAAGTAACTCCAACCAGGGGCGGCGAAACAGGGGGGCTAGGGGGGCTAAAGCCCCCCCAGAAGTAAAAGTGATTATTTGAATTTTTTGAAAAAATTTTGATAATTAGGGAAAAATTTAGGTTATTTTTTGAAAATTTAGGTATAAGGGGACAAATTTGCCATATTTTGTTTAAAAAAAGTGTATTTCCGAAAAATTTTTTTGATATAAGTCCGAAAAATTTTTTTTCGTCCCTTTTTTTGTATATTGTACCCCTAAAGTGGTACACTGACCGAAATTATTTTTGGCGACGGGGGGTGGGGTGGGGAGGTCGCCGAAAAAATTTAGCCCCCCCAGAACGAAATCTGTTCCGCCGCCGCTGACTCCAACTCGAATCCAACTCGATGTTTCGGGATTCCCATGTATACTATAAACACGAGTTTCGAAGAAGTAAACAAGAATCGGAGTTGTTCGGAAATTACCGGAACATTCGGAAATGCCGGTATATAAATAACTCGAAGTCTAACTCGAAGTCCAACTCGAACTCGAACTCGAATCCAACTCGATGTTTTGGGATTCCCAGGTTTACCTAACGTTGCGTGATGGGTATTAGTAAAACACGGAGCACGGAGCACACGGAGCACGGAGTACGGAGCACACGGAGCACGGAGCACACGGAGCACGGAGCACACGGAGCACGGAGCACACGAACTACGGAGCAGTAGAAAAACGAAAATCCTTTATAATAAAATACACTGTTTACTATTACAAATTTTTGTTCTTATTAATAAAGTTTTTTCGCGTTTTACACGTTGAGGAAGTAGAAAAATGGGGCTTTTACTGCACATATGATGCAAAACTGCCAAAAGCCATAGTATTTAAAATAGGATTGTGCCTGTGAAACTCGTCACATATCTATCAAGCTTATGAGTTATGTAGTTATATTATATTCCGATGGCCAACGCATTAAGAAACACTTAGAGAACAGCCGATATATTTCGTTACCCCTGCCAAAAAATAGCCAAGTGACTCATCTTTCAATGTAGCGGATCGACTGAACATTATAAAAGCTTGTCATGGAGAGAAGTGAATTTTCGGTTTATCCTTCGTCCCAGTGACCAGTGAGCAGTGTGCTGTACGGCCTACGTTTAAACCGTTATACATAATTACTGCTTTCATTCTTTCAATCCGTTTTGAATATTCGGAATCATTCACTATTATATTATAAAACTGTATAAGATAGCTGTAGAACTATAAATGCTGTAGAATAAAATAAATAAAGAAAACTACGTTTTATCGCGGTATTTGCCGACAAATCGGTAACCGCTACAGAAAAACAGAACAAATTACAGTAAATCACAACAAACCGCGGAAGTGGGACAATTTTGTATTTTTACTGTAAGACATGCAGAACATGTACGAAATCCATACAGAAGTGTGTGTGTATCAGTTCTATACTTTTGAAACAACTAAATCAGACTTCGGAAAATTTGACAGTATTAAAGCTACTTTTGAGAATTTAGATTTTAGGTCTTTGTTTTACATGTACCCAGTAAATATTTTTGAGTTTTGAACTTTGATTCTCACAAGCTTACAATTTGTTTACAATTTACTCTGCCTCTGTCTCTGCCGTACTGCACGGCAGAGTTGATCGGAATTGTAACAAATACGCGTACACTTAAATGGCTTCCTGAATTTAGTCAATCAGATGTGTAAAAATTACTCGTTTCAATTTTATGTTTATGCTCGAAACTGCTCATGTTTACAATAGCAATTCTAACAATCTTGCCCTCCTTTTCGCCTTTGAGGCGTTGGTGTTGATTTATACACAAAATTCAAAACTCAAAAATATTTACTGGTCTGGGTACATGTAAAACGAAGACCTAAAATCTAAATTCCCAAAAGCAGCTTTAATACGGTCAAATTTTCCGAAGTCTGATTTAGTTGTTTCAAAAGTATAGAATACACACACACTTCTGTATGGATTTCGTACATGTTCTACATGTCTTACAGTAAAAATACAAAAATTGTCCCACTTCCGCGGTTTGTTGTGATTTTAATACTGTAATTTGTTCTGTTTTTCTGTAGCGATTACCGATTTATCGGCAAATACCGCGATTTGAAAACTTACTTTTCTTTATTTATTTCATTCTACAGCATTTATAGTTCTACAGCCATCTTATACAGTTTTATAATATTGTGAATGATTCCGAATATTCAAAACAAATTGAAAGAATGAAAGCAGTAATGACTGATGTACTGTATATTATAACGGTTTAAACTTAGCCGGCCGTACAGCTCACTGCCACCGGTCATTGAGCCGAAGGATAAACCGAAAATTCACTTTTCTCTTCACAAGATTTAATGTTCAGTCGATCCGCTACATTGAAAGATGAGTATACTTGGCTATTTTTTGGTAGGGGTAACGAAATATATCGGCTGTTCTCTACAGTAAGTGTTTCTTTATGTGTTGCCCATCGAATATAATATAACTACATAAGCTTGATAGATGTAAGATAACGAGTTTCACAATCCCATTTTAAATACTATGGCTTTTGGCAGCCTGGTTTTGCATCATATGTGTTTTTCAGTAAAAGCCCCATTTTCCTACTTCCCCAACGTGTAATACGCGAAAAAAACTTTGTTAATAATAACAAAAAATTGTAATAGTAAACAGTGTATTTTATTATAAAGGATTTTCGTTTTTCTACTGCTCCGTACTCCGTGTGCTCCGTGCTCCGTGTGCTCCGTGCTCCGTGCTCCGTGCTCCGTGTTTTACTAATAGCCTTGCGTGATCACAAATTGCGGCTGTAGTAGAAGTAAAACACCATTATTGTAAACACAAAAACCTCGTGCAATACTGTCTTAGACTACTATTTAATTCAATACAAAGAAAGGGAAATCAGAGAGCAACGAAACATTTCATCGTCATTTGATTGACATGTTTACGCTCAGCGAGTACATTTCTTTCGGTTAGGAGTTTTCCCCGAGATTAATTCGTACATTCTATAAAACGAAACTTTATATAACAGTTTAAGGTAAACAAACCAATGAAAATTATGTCTGTAGTATGACTAATTCTGAATTTTCTAATTTCTTTGAGACATTTTATTTACAAGGAGGTAAACAAAGCGAACAGAGCGAAGTTCGTATGTCACAATCAGGACTCATGGCATTGAGGCGCGCAGAATTCGAACACACTGGACACACTGGCATTGAATGACTATCCTTGAAGCCAAACTGTACAGTCAAACAATTTCATTCGAGTGCAAAACCAAAGAATAATGATGAAAGACATATATTTACATAATCAAGCTTCATTCAGTGTAGTGTAAGGTGGTTTTATTTGTTGATATCAAGAATTATGTTTACCGATAAAGTATGCTCGATTTCGACACATTTTCAAATTTTACAAAGTTTGCGCGCTTGTCATTTTTGTCAAATGGTAGATCAGAAAAATATTATTGGCGATTTGTGTTGACTAATGTTAGTAGTTTATAGAAAAGTTAAAGTCATGTGCCAATCAAGTGCCACGATTTTGAAATAAGCTTTCGAAGTTGACATATTTTGAGACGATATCCTTTATCCGTTCAGGAGGGTCAATAACTGCGCTGTTTTCTATTTTATACCAAAGAATAATGATCTAAGTCGTATCACCCGCGAAAATAGAAGGATATAAGTCTATACTTCTGAGCAAAAATTTTGAAATTTAGGTATGAATTTGATTTTAAAAATAGCGCTGAAAATATGTCGATATTTGGCCTTCATTCGGAGTATCAAGTTGGTTACCAGTCGATCGAACATCAATCGCCCCAAAAAATAATTTAAAGGAAATTTGGGTAAAATGACATCGATTTTAGTTGTTCCCAAGGATAGATCTTCAAAATACTAGAGTATGAGAGAAATCTATTTTCGAGCCCCATACTGACCTGGAGGTTTTTACGGAGACAGCCTCTTAAGTGGCTTGATTAAATTTGTATTAAATGAAGAAATCGTATTGGACATGCAGTCACGTTTTCCCAACCATTTTTTGCACTGTTTATAGAATGTCATGATAAACACATATACTACTTAAGAAACTGCGATAAAATTTTTTGTACGTGAAATACACGGGACTTTATTCAGTGGGCTATTTCCTCACTATCCATATATTAGTTGCACTCGTATGGTCATATACATGAATTCCTTATAAACAATTCCATTCATGCATGTGTGTAGTTTAGTAGTCATTAACTATTTATACAATTGAAGTATATACGCCTGCAAAAAGAACGACCAGACCTGAGAATAGGAAAATAATGTTTGCAACAATAGTAAATCTTGATAGTTGGTTATATAAGAGTAACGTGTGCGACACAGCAGGAAGTAGAAAGCCAACAGTTGCTGTTACAAACGAGCCAGCCAATGACATAACATTTCCAAGTTGAGGAACACTTGCTGCAATACCAGCTGCAAGGGAAAGAGATGAAAATCAGTGCAAAACAATGTGAGTGCAAGTATCTTTTTCATCTTCAAGAAAACATTTCCTTGATAAACAACTCGATTTACAACTGTGTACAATTTGGTTGTGTATCCAAGGGAGCAATATTTAACAATTATTCGCCGAAGACGAGGTGATTATCGCTGAATAAAAACCGAGACGAAGTCGAGGTTTTTATTCACGATACTCACCAAGCCTGAGGTGAATAATTGTTTTAGTATAATTTCGATCATATGTGATCATTTGGAAACTTTAACTTTTTAGTATGAACTTCGTAGAAAATTGGAGCTTATTGGAGTATCATGATTTGTACAAAGTATTTTTCGGTACGCGGCGTAGATTTTCATCTCTTGAAATATATTGATCCACGTTGGTATACGTTTAGCTTTTCTCTAGCCACAAGACCGCAAAAATAAAAATCGGAAAAGAATTGTATTTAGTAAATAAGTTTTCATGTTTTAAACAATTATTACAAATTCAAAATATCCCATTGTTGAAATACAGTTTTAGTTTATATACGCATACCGAGATCGGCCTTCTTCTTCTCTGTTATTACGTATTATGAAATGATCTCTTACCTGAAATTGTCAATATTAGGATCCTAAAAAGAAGAGACATCACTAATAAAACCGATTTTCCGGCACTTGACTTTTCAGAATAGGATCCACGGTATCATATCCAACAAAATATATAAAGACGAGAGTGCAGGAAGCAGCAAAACCCACTAAAACTTTCGTAACCGAATAGTACCTGAAAAATGACGTATTATAGATATTATAGTATACAGATATACCGATCTCAAATAATTACGCATGTTCACACACGTATGGGGTTGATACACATCAAGCTCGTACCAGGCTCTTTCTTCCACGTTCCCCGCTTGAGGAAAGACCCTGGGCCAGGCTGATCACGTGGCACCCATAATTTTTGAGATAATAAAACTTTGCATAAGGGTGTGGGGTTAACGTTGTTTTACCTATCTAATAAGCGATATCAATTCGATAAATCTCAGAGCGAGAGCTTGGGTTGCAAAATCAAAGTCAATGGGTGAATGGCTTCGAAACAAACAATCAATGAAGAAAATAGAACTTTGTACATTATGTATTCTTTGTGGATCACGTTTGCGATGTCGCCACGCAAGGCCTGTATAAAATACTGGAGTCTTTCAGTTTCTGAATGAATATTCTGCCCGTATTTTCTTGTCGATATAAAACTGAACCCGAGGCTGTGTCGTTGAGTGAGGCGAGTGAGCTTCAAGAAGAACATCTATTGACAATACTAATGTTGAATTAAGAGTTTAATTTCAAACGTCCAGCCAACCTGGACTACGGTCTTTCCTCAAGCTAGGAACGTTGAAGAAAGAGCCTGAGTACGAGGTTGGGTACACGCGTGCAGGGGCAGTTACCTGTTACAATCATCTATAGGTAGTTTTCACTAAGCTGAATGATGTTGGATAAATTTGTCAAAGCACTTCTTGTTTCTAATTTCATCCAGCATTGCAAAAATCTCTTTATTTTTGACTCCCTTGCAAAGAGTTTGGGTAATGGTCGAGTGTCGAGGGTCGAGGGTCATAGGTCGAGGGTCGAGGGTTATAGGTCGAGGATCAGAGGTCGAGGTTCGAAAGTCGAGGTCGAGGGTCAAAAGTCGAGGGTCAGAAGTCGAGGGTCGAAAGTCGAAATTCAAGGGTCGAAAATGGGAAATATTAGTTTTTTATTAAACATTTTCACTTTTCCAGAATACTACATTTTTGGCATTTGTTGTCAAAATTTTAAAGGTTCTCCTGTCGATAACTAACTTTATTACTGTTAGTACAGAACATGCCTTAGGGCATAATTAGGTTCCTTTTTGTTTTTCGAGAAAGTGTAAAATTACTAAAACTATTCGAGAACGTACGGTGCCGGTGGGGTGATTCGAAACTATATTGTATTTATGTATCGATCAATTCGAAACTTCACCATTCCCCCCCGAGCCGACCCCCGGGAATTTGAACTTTTTGAAATTTGACAGATCAAATTCTCCACACCCTGTGCAAAAAATGTCTTCAAATGCCCCACTGTAACAAGAAATTAAGCGTTCAAATGCCCCACCTCCATATGAAAATTATGAAACAGTATATATAAAAAGTACAAAATATACGGAAATGTTTTTCGACAAGATAGCGAAATTCACGTAAAAAGTTTGGATACCTTGTGGAAATTTAACAGTTTTACACAATTTAATATGTAGTACATAACCTTCAAATGAAGCACATAGATTTTCAATGCCCGTTTATTTGAGCCAGTTTTTCACAAAATTGAGGCCGTTTCCCTCGAAATCTGAGAAAACTGTATTTGCCGCCAATGCAAAGTATTTTCTGTGCATGCAGGAGGCACGCGAAAACGGGCAAAATTTTAAGACTTCCGGTTCAAATTCTCCACCCCGTTAGATTTCCCTGGAGAAGACTTGAAGTCAAATTCCCGAGGTATGCTCGGGGGGGGGGGGGATGGTGAAGTTTCGAATTGATCGATACATTATTGTACTATCAGAACGAATCGAGTCCCAGCGTAGCAAAAATCTCTCACAATGGTCGTGAGATAATTCTAAACCGAACTAAAGTCACCCTGTTATAAAGATTCGTGTTTCGTGCATGTTATTTTTGACAGAATAACTAAAGAAAGTTTCCATTTTATTACACTACAAGGCCTACAACGTTCCAATCTCGTTCCGCAGTTTAAGTTCCGTTCTCGTTTCGCAGGTTAAGGGTGGGCATAGCTCTGGAGAAATCGAATTGACTCAGGCCTGTGATTGGCTAACGGCAGATAGTACGTTGGATTTCCAACGTGAGTTCTACGCATGCTTGGCAATTGTTGCAAAATATAAACAAAGTATTTGGAATTTCTCGTCGAAAATTTGCTACTTTTTTACACTGAAATCGATTGAAAACAACTAGAAATTGTGGAGGGAATATGTGCGAACGCTTCGGATTGATAGGGATACAACTACCTGAAAAATACAAGGAGAACTTCGACGTTTCGAGCGAAGGCGCTTCGACTTGTACTGTTAGTGTTTGTATATATAGTACTTGACCTTTTATACTGTCGTACTTAACACTACGTATACCATAAATTCTGATAGGAGAGTTAAATGTAAATTTTAAAGCATAAAAATATATAATACTCATTCTTGAGGAGATTTATCAGTAAAGGTGAAGTACGATGTATATAAACACTAACAGTACAAGTGACAAGTCGAAGCGCCTTCCCTCGAAACGTCGAAGTTCTCCGAGTTGTATTTTTCAGGTAGTTGTATCCCTATCAATCCAAAGCTTTCGTACATATTTCCTCATAATTTTTAGTTTTTTTCATTCCGATTTCAGTGTTAAAAGTATCAAATTTTCGACGAGAAATTCTAAATACTTTACTGCGGATTCAGGTAGACCGTTTAATGCGAATAGTTGTCGCGTTAGTTTTAACAGTTGTACGATGACGTTTCTAGGCAGATTTTCGACGTTTCTAAGGCGTGGCTTCAACGTTTATTTTTAAAATTTGAACGTTGTAATTACAAGGTAATTGCTAAATAGTATACTTCAAAATAAGGTTTCCGGCGCAAAACTAAACCCTAACCTAACCCTAACTTATTTAAAAAATTGATATAAAAACGGAAACCTTATTTTGAAGTATACTATTTAGCAATTACCTTGTAATTACAACGTTCAAATTTTAAAAATAAACGTTGAAGCCACGCCTTAGAAACGTCGAAAATCTGCCTAGAAACGTCATCGTACAACTGTTAAAACTAACGCGACAACTATTCGCATTAAACGGTCTACCTGAATCCGCAGTATTTATATTTTGCAACAATTGCTGAGCATGCGTAGAACTCACGTTGGAAATTCAACGTGAATCAATTCAATTTCTCCAGAGCTATGCCCACCCTTAACCTGCGAACGGGCATGCTCGGGGAACGAGATTGACAACGTTCTCGCAACTGTGCACTTCCGGTGCAGACATGTGAACACGCGTACGATGTTATAAAATATATAAATATCAACTGTTTCTCGCACACCCTAACGCTTTAAACCTCCAAAACCATACGCGGTTTGAAGAGTATCGTTAAGTTGAAGTTCTGAGAATTTCAGAACTCTTTCGCCTCCAAGTCCAAGAGATAACATATTACCTATAGGCTATAATCAGTTTCTCATGAGAGTGAAACGCCATTTTCGTATAATCGTCCGTGTTTGTATGTCTTGTATATTTTAAACTCCAATGTAAAATAAAAGATGTATGCTTTCAAACATCAAACCCCGCATCAGACTTTTAGTTCCACAAACGAAACTTTCAGTTATACAGTACATAGACATACGGCATAGCCATAGGCGAAATTTTTCTGTTTTGACAGCAAAACTAATTGTTTTGCCGCGTTTAATGGTTGTAAAACTTTTAAAATGGATAAAAATTTGGTATTTTCGACTTTCGACCCTCGACTTTTGACCCTCGACCTCGACTTTTGACCCTCGACCTCGACTTGCGAAACTCGACCTATGACCCTCGACACTCGACCATTACCCAAACTCCCTTGCAAACCATGTATTCAAATTGGGGATATAGTAGTTTGACCTCCCGAAACCGGTCGGCACCATGATTGCGACTCACGTGTACATTTGGTGGAAATCGCTTGCTTGCTACTATGATACATCATATGAATGTTGTTATCAAATAGAATTAATATCTCTATCATTTGTTTGGAAATTGATTCCTGTTTTTTGACAACAAAAATCTGAAAAAATGATCTAATAATTTGCATTCCATATTTTAGGAAACTGCAGGATGCAGTTATAATAATGAAAAAAGGGAACAATATAAAGAATTATAAATAAATAAAGGACATCTTACCATAAATTTGGTAAATCAAGAATAATACTGTCTTGGCATTGAGGAGAGCACGAAATATATCCAATACTCCCAACAAAAGCGTATATACATGAAACACGAATCATGACAACATTAATTACAAGTGGTAACTGCTCCGGTTTCCTAGATTTATTTTCGACTGTAAGAATCTTAAAAAAAAGAAGGTATCATTTGTCAGTTTACGACTTGCGTGATCTTTGTTCGTACGAAAAGGTAAATTTATAAACTCACGCCTCACGCATGATTGTATTTGAAACTTGGATTACATTTTTTATATACCCTGTACATTTAAATGAAGTATCAAAGGACATTGGAATTAAAACTTTAGTTTGTCTCATTCGAAAGAACGTACATAATTATGTATGAAGTGTTGTCGAAGATTTTTCATATTAAGTTTAAGTGTTGGAATATTTCGACTGAAAGCATGTAACAGGCCATTAGGCCTATATATACGCCATCTTGAATTAATCTGAACCTCATTAACTGTGGTTTTGATGGCGTCAAGATTGCGGTTAGCCTTCTATATTAAACCTCCTTTAAGTGACATCTAATGTTTAAAGGTTGTTTAATTAAACGAAATTTGAAATAGCAACCGAAAACAAGTTTGGGACCACATTGGTCATGGGGTATCAAGATAAATTGCAGTATATCCTGAATAATCCAAGATGGCGGAGAGCCTACTGTTTTAATCAGTAAAAATCACTGAGGCAAAAATACTTAAAAACCAAGCAAGATATGAAAGAGCTGTAAAAATCTTTGCTAATTACTTTTGAAGCTCTTTCTTTGCAGACAAATTAAATATTTACTGTCAATGTCCTTTAAATATTAAAAATTAATTCAGATTGGGTAGTTCTTAAAATCGACCTTGGCCTTGTATGAAAATCAATGGCGTATATACTTGGACTTTTGGACAACCGTCGAAGTTTAAGTGATAATCAAATAATAGTTGTGGAACTACAAGTTACCACATGTGCATTCGCATTTCGGCAATGTGAAATTGTTATTTGCTATGCACTCCTATAATAAGAAAATGATCTACATCTTACAAATGGTGCAATTTCGAACGCCAAAAATACGACCCCAATGGTTAATGGCAGCTTTGACAACCGCACGGTGTAGTTTACTTTCCAACTTGATGATGTAGAAAAAACATTCACAAACACAGCAACTATCGCAATGACTTCGAAAACGTTAGCAATGATTGAGCACCAAGCAAGAAAATCAGGTCTCCGTATGAAAATGGATGGGAAGACGAAAACATATACAATAAGTATCCAAACGGCTATGTCCAAATGCACATCTTGCTCCTCAAAAGCCTGCAAAAAACGAGAAAATCCATAGGACACATCGTATTTGCTAATGTTAAAGGATTAGTGTCACACCACGCTAACGCGGACTTTCGTTATAATTGTTTTTATCTTACCTTAAATCAACAAATAACGCGATAGAAATGCTTTGCTTTGTACATTTCCAGTATACGAATCAGAAGCAATGATTCTCAAAGGATGGTTTAAATAAATATGCGACAGATTACACTAAGAAACTTTTCCACATCTGTTGATCTACTTGGCCCATAAAATGACCGCCAGCAGGGGTCGGTTGTATAAAACTCTTACTACTACAATTTAACTACCAGTTTTGTTAAGTATAGTAGTTAACTTTAATCACGTACATGTAGTTTTAAAAGTCGGTTGTACATAAGTGTGTGGTACGTTAGCGTTAACTGCAGTTAAAAAGTAGTTAAAGAGTAGTTAAGGTTAACTATCCCCAAGGGTATCGTTAACTTCTCAAAACGTAGTTTAAAACACGTAGTTTGAAGTGCTTTAGTTAGGAGTGAACATCGTAAGACAGTAAGACAATAATGAAAAGCAGCGCTTACTTGGGATTTTTAATCGCTATCTCCCATGTGAATGTTTCCTGACAGTTATAAATTCTTCAAACGTTATCGATTTGGGCTTTGGCGAATATGTTTTTTGCACAGGAAGATTTATCGAAGACGAAGTATAAGACCCATTACACGAAGAAACATGGTATATAATTGCCAAACATGGTATGCTTTGGTTTGGTTTAAAGCAGACATCTCACGGAAAAACTGCCTTCTTCAGTTTTTCTTTGATTTACGCCTTGTCTCCGAGCCGACGAAGCGCCCTGCGAGGGTATTATTCCGCACGGCTATTTTCACCCGGGGAAAGGAATGCATTAGCGAAGTCCGCTAAAGTTCATCAATGATCGGGGCCATAGGTCACCGTTCATGGGTGGTCATCCTCACTGATCTCAAAATATAGCGGACTGTCATGAATAGCCAACACTGATTGGTCCAATTTAAAATTTGCATTATAACGACTGCATGACGACAGCGAAATAGCAAACATTTCTTGATTTGATGATTTTTAAATTTCTTGCAAATATATTTCATTTTTGCTCGCATTTTTGCTAGATTTTGTAAATTTCAAAAGCTTTCTGAGAAAGAAAGGGCGAAAGAATCGGCTAGAAGAAGGGAGAAAAAGCCCCGACGTTAACATGGCCAGAAATTCCGGTCATGGGAATCAGCAGTACGCCAGCGGTTTTCGCCATGGGGCAAAGTAACATGACGTATTCGAGCCGAATTTAATCCAATATGGCGTCGCTAACGAAAGAATCGAGGAGGCCACATAAGGGATATTACAAGCAACTGGAAAACATTTCTTCTGTAATTATGTATGAAACAAAACCTAAAAGACCAAAAATCAAGACGTACCCTAAAAAATTTGATGTCGAAAGGATTATATCAAGAAAAATGCAGAACAAGGTCAGTTACTGATTCAATGGTAGTCATTCACTTGTTCACACGTCATATTTTACATTTTTGAATCATTGTGATTGGCATACTGAGACAATGTCTGATGATACTGAATATATTTATTGCTGTAAAAATGTTGAAAGCCGTGTCAGCTACAGTTTTTTTGCACTTCAGGAGGAATACTACCTCATCAAATGGAAAGGTTGGCCCATGACCAGCTGCACTTGGGAACCTGCTTATCATCTTACACCAGAGTTACTAAGGTAATTTGTACAGAATTT
>CACRXK020009839.1:6972-18538 GCA_902702795.2 Paramuricea clavata
TATTTAATATCTTTACAACATTTACCGTTTATTCATTTGTGGCATTCAGACTTATTTCCGAGTCAAAACTGAACTGAAGGTCATCGGACATATGTCCGACCCAAACTCAACGTCACCGGACATTTTGTCAGACGGCCCTGTAAAAGATATTTTAAGGCCTGGCCTCACCCGTTCTGCTTTGCGTACACTATACTTTGCACTTTTTTATCCTTATTTTAATTACTGTATTACGATATGGCGCTCGACATATCCCTCCAATGTCAATCGCCTCATTTTACTTCAGAAAAAAGTCATTAGAATATTATGTAATGTAACTTTTGACGCTCATACATCACCCTTATTCAAATCTTTAAATTTACTCAAATTTAATGATATATATTTCTTGAATTTTGGTAAGTTTATGTTTTCTTATAAAAGTAATCTCCTCCCACAAAGCTTTATCAATTTTTTTCAATTACTGATCAAGTCCACACGAGTTCGCAACTTGCGTAGTGCTGGTCAATTCTATATTCCATTTTGTAGAACTAAAACCAAACAGTTCTCTATAAAATACCAAGGTCCTAAATTTTTTAACTCATTGGATCCTGATATTCGTAATACTCCCACATTTCTACCATTTTTGTCTAAGCTAAAAAAATTAAATACTTTTTTGATTTGTACTAAATTTTGGCACTTTATTTAATAATCATGTTAATTATAAGTATCAATATCACTCAATTACTATATATTTCTACCGTAGTGTTTGACTATGAGCATTTATCTGTATTTTGTAATTTGTATTTCGTGTGCTGCTTGTACATATTTTGTACTGTTTAATAAGCGAGCAGGAGTGTTGTATTAGGTTTAAAGACACGAGCGCAGCGCGAGTGGCTTTAGACCTAATAAAACAAAACCTGCGAGTTTATTAAACGGCTTCAAACACGACTACAAATTCAATAGATATACCGCCTTATTAGTATTCTTTATATAAAAAAAAATACTAATGTTATGAGGACACGACAACAATAGATACTGCCTTATTAGTATTCTTTATATAAAGAATACTAATTAGGAGCGTTTTATCAGATTTAAAGCCACTGCACGTGACATATTATAGTTGACATGATTTGCCAATAAGCTTATGAATTATTAATGAGTGTTTGAAGTACTGTTTAATAAACGAGCAGGAGTGTTTTATTATGTTTAAAGACACGAGCGCGCAGCGCGAGTGGCTTTAAACATAATAAAACACGACCTGCGAGTTTATTAAACAGTACTTATAATAAGTCAAATCATTATATAAAAATCTTTATATACAAATCTTAATAAGTCAAATCTTTATATAAAAATCTTTATAATAATTATATACAAATCTTTATATAAAATTTTTTATATAAAAATCTTTATATATGAATTTTTTTCTGTGTTGGTGTTGTGTACTCAGGTGAATAATATGTTTCCGATGTTGCTCTGAGTGCATATCCACACCGGGCGAGCTTGAAAAATATGCCCGGCCACGGTGGGATTCGCGTAGCTCAGTTGGAAGAGCATTGGGCTAGTATTCCGAGGGTCGTGGGTTCGAATCCCACCGTGGCCGGGCATATCTTTCAAGCTCGCCCGGTGTGGATATGCACTCAGAGCAACATCGGAAACATAAAATCTTTATATAGTTTGCATAACAATGGTCTTTTGTTAAAGTGTTCTTTAGCTGGTATAAAGACGTATGCATGTGACTAATTTCTTACTCAAGATTGGATAATTGCTTCATGAATTATTAATGAGTTTTTGAAAGAGATTTCGGGCACTAATAAAACTGATAATCTCACATGTGAGATTATTTATGATAATCTCACGTGTGAAAATTATTGCTTTTCAATTTTGGCTTTTGTGTAAAAATTATTGCTTTTCAAAGACTGTCCTTTATATAATAAACAGAAAAATACACGGGTGCTTGGAAATACCAGATTTATTTCTCGTGTTGAACATGATATCTCACTCGTTCGCTGCGCTCTCTCGTGAGATATCATGTTCAACACTCGAAATAAATTTGGTATTTCCACGCACCCATGTATTATTCTCTATTTAAACTATGACGGGGTAACCCAATATCCCATAAGCCTTTTGGCTTCTATTTGGGTTCCCTCGCCACAAATTTCTATTTTTTAATTTTTTGTTTTCTTTTGTGTTACTTTTGTAATTTCTTTTGTGGCAAAAATTATTAAATAAAATGATATTTGTAAGTGCAACACATTCGACAAATTCAATTTTTCTTTCTATTTTGACATATATGGCGGCGTATAATTTTATGCTGTTATTATAACGATAGTAAACTTGTCCTGGGGATCAAATGATTTCTATGCGTTTCGAACTCTGCTGTTTCTTTGAAATGTAATACGAGATTCCGCACTGAACTTTCATGCAAAATGGTTGTCTATGTTGAAGTCTCATAATCTCATTTTCTCATCTATTCAATAGGAATTTTCATTTTAACATATATGACGTAGTCACGTAGAATTTTATGCTGTTTATAACCATGCTAAAATTATCCTGCAGGCTGCTCCATTTACTGTTCTAGAACATTTGAAACACTGTTCTGGGATGATACAAAATGGAGTGCACACAGTGTTCTGGAACAGTGTTTCGTTTATTATATATGCGTACGTGCAACCAGGCATTACTATATTATTCATAAGTTATTTGCATAATAAAGCGCGTATATAATGATTCGCTGTTATTTGTACATCTACGTATGCTTTTGCAACGTTTTTACTCGTTGATTTTGCCCAACCCTGGCGTTCAAATAGCATATAATAAGTATATGTCGATATATAGCGGTTAAACCTTCAACATAACGCTCCATGCATTGTGCATTGGATACAAAAAATATGTCGCCTCCATTTCCAATCACGTGAAAATTGGCAGTGTCCCGTGTCTGATGTGGCTGCCTCTATTCGAAAATCGGGTTAGTCAGAACAGTTCAGAACAGTCATGTGACTGTCTTCTGTTGCATTCCATTAGTGTTCCGAAAATCCGGAGTATTCCGAACAGTAAATGGAGCAGCTTGCTGGGGACCAAATGATTTATATGCGTTTTTGCGCTATTTCTTTGACAGTGTAATACGAGATTCCGCACTGCGCTTTCATGCAAAATCCCTCTCTATGTTGAGGTCTCATTTTCCAATTACCTATTCTATGGGAATGTTTTATTTTAACAAATATGAAGTAGAATTTTATGCTGTATATGACGACAGTAAACATGTCCTGGGGACCAAATGAATTTATATGCGTTTTTCTGCCTTTTCTTCGAAAATGTAATACGAGATTTCGCACTGAACTTTTATTCAAAATGGTTGTCTATGTTGAGGTCTCATTTTCACAATTACCTATTCTATAGGAAGTTTTTTTATTTTAACATATTTGGCGTAGAATTTGATGCTGTTTATTTAAATACTTCTGCGGATGAGAGTACTAGTGGGTTCCAATTAATGCCCAAACTAGAACTATCTAGTACCCATATAGAAAAATTTAACATTGCCGCCCACAAAAATGATAGGCTGAAAAGTATTAACGTGCCCTTTACCAATGTCTATCACTGTCGCTTCACGTTGCTTCCGGCGCGCCTGCATGATCAGTGCAATGAAGGTTTTTTCCTTGCTATGATGTTGGAAGTTAGAGCAAATATAAAAAAAAAATTGTAAAATCAACAGCAGTCATTGTCAGGATCCGGGCATTTTATAACTTGAAAGTTCTTAAATTAATTTATTATGCATGCATGATATGGGGTAACACATAGAAAAAGAGAACACAAACAATAGTAAATATTCAGAAAAAGATTATTCGTCTAATGACGTTTAACTTTTACTTTGAACATACCGAACCAATATTTAAGGAGTTAAAAAACTTAAAAATACCGACTAAGCATTTACAAATTGAATTAATACCTAACGAGTTTATTTATGTTTCGATATTATAATCAGAAGAATTTACCAGATTAACATTCGTAAATTATTTCCTACCCATGGTTCTTATAATCAATATGAGAGCCCAACATATAACGTTTAACAAAGCCATTAAAACAGTTAAGATTGTAGAGAATTTTAATTGTAACGTTTTCTCTTTAACTTAAGACATCTTCAGACTACTAGATAAAATTACATGAGATTTGAATATATACTGTATAAGCTAATTATAATATATTTACAAGGTGTTATGTTACTAAGGATAATAAAGGATAAGAAGGTGTATGTATGACAGGACGATACAAATGAGGAAACAAAACAGACACAAGAAAACGGCAAATTACAGAAGGTTAAGCGAAATAGAGCTGCCCTGGACGTTAAGAGAGGGTTTGAGCTTAGATACAAAAAGGCTTACGTGAATCAGTAATTCACAAGTGTCTGAGCAAGAGGGAAGAATTTTGAAGTCGTCAAAGTTGACAGAGTGACCTGTAGTATCTAAGTGAGAGAAAATATACTAGACATGACTGGACTGGATGACGGCTGTCCTGTTATAAGAGTGAGTCCTAGGTGTTCCGATACTCTGGTGTGTAAATGGTGCATGGTTTGACCCACATACGACGCGGAACAGCATCGACACTTAAATAAGTATACGACACCAGATCTCAGAAACATAGGAACTTTATCCTTAAAATGAAAGAAATAAGAGTCTATGCGTTTAGAGGAGCGAAAGATAAATCGAAGCATTGCGGATAAGCAGCATTGCAAAATCGGTTGATTTGAGTGCGAATCTGACGAGAGTGTGAACCGGTGAAAGGAAGGCAGAAATGGACAACCTTTTTAGGAACCGTGTGAATAGGAGGTTTGGGTTAAGGAAACGATGAACAAAACGGTCAAACATGTTGGAGGGGAAACCATTCAAGTTAAACAGTTTCCTAATAACTTCAAGCTGCAGAATGTGAAAGTTTTCATAGCTAGAACAGAGGTTGAAAATTCTGTAAGCACAGAGATTAAAGAGCGTTTGTATGCAAGAGGAATGAAGCTGTGGAAGTTAGTGAAAAGACCCGTGAAAGTTGGTTTACGATAAACAGAAGTGGAAAATTTACCGTTTAAGCGAGTTATATCGACATCGAGAAAAGGCAGTTTACGGTCTTTTTCCAGTTCGGATGTAAAATAAATGTTTGGGTGTTGGCGGTTAAGATAATTAAGAAAAAGAGGTAGGTAGTCCAAGGATCTAAAAAGAAAAAAACAGTCATCGATAACGTCGATACAGAATAAGCTTGAAAATAGATGGACAGTTGTTTGCCATCCCACCAACCAAACTGAATTCCTGTAGTTTCCTCACATGTACACCGTTTGAAACGTTTTATAATCAACTCAAGCGAGAACCAATCAACTTTGATTCTGGCTTCTTCCCGGTTTCAATTAAAGCCAAGTTGAAAGATATTGCATACTCCGGCTTCCGAAGCTACAATCGACCTAACGCTTTATATACGCAGGAAGAACTGAACATTTTCAAAGACTTCGGGAACGAGAGCAGCATTGTAATCATGAAACCCGACAAGGGAAACGGCGTAATAATTCTTAGTAAGGATGACTACAATAAAAAGATGGATGAAATAATGTCGGATACTTTAAAATTTGAACTTTTGAATGATGATGCAATCAAGCTCACTCTCAAGCGTGAAAGTCAAGTTAAGACGCTATTAAAGAAACTAAAGGCTGACAATTGCGTTAATGAAAAAACTTACAACGAACTGTGGACTTCCCAAAATTCACAAATCCTCTATTCTTTAAGACCTATTCTATCTTCTATCAATCATTATTCGCTTTCTCACTTCTATCTCTACAAGCTCTTTCGTCATCATGGACTCGTTCTCTTTTGTTCAAGAACTCTTGAACAGCGACATCAACTCAGATAGTGTGGTTATGGCTAGCTTTGACGTTACTTCAATGTTTATCAGAATTCCTGTTGATGAAACAATTGAGATTATCTCAAATCACAACTTTGCCAGCTGCATATATTTTGAAGGCTTTGATAGCTCACAGTTCATTAACTTCTATCTCTTTCTGTGAAAAACTGCCACTTTATCTTTAACGGTCGAATTTATCAACAGATTGATGGCTTGGCTATGGGTAGTCTTCTAGGCCCTCTCTTTGCTAATATCTTCATGTCTTTCCATGAGAAATCATGGCTTTACAACTGTCCGTCTATTCTCAAACCTATTTTGTATCGACGTTATGTTGATGACTGTTTTCTTCTTTTTAGATCCTTGGACCACGTACCTCTTTTTCTTAATTATCTTAACCGCCAACACCCAAACATTTATTTTACATCCGAACTGGAAAAAGACCGTAAACTGCCTTTTCTCGATGTCGATATAACTCGCTTAAACGATAAATTTCCCAATTCTGTTTATCGTAAACCAACTTTCACGGGTCTTTTCACTAACTTCCACAGCTTCATTCCTCTTGCATACAAACGCTCTTTAATCTCTTCCTTACTTTACAGAATTTTCAACCTCCGTTCTAGCTACAGCATGAAAACTTTCACATTCAGCTTGAAGTTATTAGGAAACTGTTTAACTTGAATGGTTTCCCTTCCCACATGTTTGACCGTCTTGTTCATCGTTTCCTTAACAAGATCTTCGAACCCAAACCTCCTAATCACACGGTTCCTAAAAGGTTGTCGATCTATTTCTGCCTTCCCTTCACCGGTTCACACTCTCTTCAGATTCGCACTCAAATCAACCGACATTGCAAAGCTGCTTATCCTCATCTCAACGTTAGATTTGTCTTTCGCTCCTCTAAACGCATCTCTTCTTTCTTTTCTTTCAAGGATAAAGTTCCTAAGTTTCTGAGATCTGGTGTTGTATGTACTATTTAAAAAACGAGCGGGAGTGTTTTATTAGGTTTAAAGCCACGAGCGCGCAGCGCGAGTGTCTTTAGACCTAATAAAACACGACCCGCGAGTTTTTTAAATGACTTCAAAAACGTATGCATAATAAGTCAAATCTTTATATAAAAATCTTTATATAAAAATCTTTATATAAAAATATTTATATAGTTTGCATAACAATGGTCTTTTGTTAAAGTGTTCTTTAGCTGGTATAAAGACGTATGCACATGACTAATTTCTTACTCAAGATTGGATAATTGCTTCATGAATTATTAATGAGTTTTTGAAACTTATTTAAGTGTCGATGCTGTTCCGCGTCGTATGTGGGTCAAACCATGCGCCATTTATACACCAGAGTATCGGAACACCTGGGACTCACTCCTATAACAGGACAGCCGTCGTCCATGCAGTCATGTCATGTCTAGTATTTTCTCTCACTTAAATACTACAGGTCACTCTGTCAACTTTGACGACTTCAAAATTCTTTCCTCTTGCTCAGACACTTGTGAATTACTGATTCACGAAAGCCTTTTTATACCTAAGCTCAAACCCTCTCTTAACGTCCAGGGCAGCTCTATTCCGCTTAACCTTCTGTAATTTGCCGTTTCTTGTGTCTGTTTTGTTTCCTCATTTGTATCGTCCTGACATACATACACCCTCTTATCATTTATTATCCTTAGTAACATAACACCTTGTAAATAGATTATAATTAGCTTATATATATTCAAATCTCATTTAATTTTATCTAGTCTGAAGATGTCTTAAGTTAAAGACGAAGCGTTACGGTTGGAATTCTTTACAATATTAACTGTTTTAATGGCTTTGTTAAAAGTTATATGTTGGGCTCTCATATTTATTATAAGAATTCGTTTTCTAATAAATAATCCTACCCAATAATGAAATTCATGACCATAGAACAAGGAATGCAACTAAGATTCACAAGACTTATAAAAGGACAAATTATGTAATGCATACTGTGCTCTTTCTAACAAAGGAGTTGATATTTGGAATAACATAGAATCTAAATACAAATCTATTTTCTCCTATTGTACTTTTGAAATAAAAATAAAAAATCATTGTATATTCAATAATTGATGTATAATAGTTTAAAATATATATTATCAACTTCTTTATTGTAAATATACATATATATAGTATCTTCCAGTTCGAATATATATAATTAAGTTTGTACAGAGAATAATACATGGGTGCGCGGAAATACCAGATTTATTTCGAGTGGTGAACATGATATCTCACGAGTGAGCGCAGCGAACAAGTGAGATATCATGTTTAACACGAGAAATAAATCTGGTATTTCTAAGCACCCATGTATTTTTCTGTTTATTATATAAAGGACAGTCTTTGAACAGCGATAATTTTTCCAGAAAAGCGATAATTTTCACATATGAGATTATCATGAATAATCTCACATGTGAGGTTATCACTTTTATCAATGCTCGAAATCTCTATAAAGCACTATACTTTATATATTAAATGCATATTAATCGGTTTTATTATATAAAGTATAATGCTTTATAGAGATTTCGAGCACTGATAAAAGTGATAATCTCACATGTGAGATTATTCATGATAATCTCACATGTGAAAATTATCGCTTTTCAATTATCGCTTTTCTGTAGAAATTATCGCTTTTCAAAGACTGTCCTTTATATAATAAACAGAAAAATACATGGGTGCTTGGAGATACCAGATTTATTTCTCGTGTTGAACATGATATCTCACTCGTTCGCTGCGCTCACTCGTGAGATATCATGTTCAACACTCGAAATAAATCTGGTATTTCCGCGCACCCTTGTATTATTCTCTATTTATTTTATATTATTTATATACTTTATCTTTGTTCAATATAATAATTCGAACTGACTAAATATAAGAATGAAATAATGTAAGTATAGAGGTCTTAATTAAAGGCAATTGATAAATAGTGAAGCGAATAGTACGAATAGTGAAGCGAATAGTACGAATAGTGAAGCGAATAGTACAAATAGTCCGCGAATAGTCGACGAATAGTGCAATAGAAATTTTGCAAGGCTTAATTTGCATCAGTGCTGTTGAACGAAATTTACCTGAGCGGGGCGTGAGGGAGCGGCTCTATTGACAAACATGAAATCGTGAAAACATTAAGAGGGCCTCTCAGTAAAATCCACTCACTGGTTTGGGGAAGGAAAAATAGATTTAGCTCATATTTTGCATATGAACTAGACTTTGGTCAATATTAATCGAGCTTCTTTCAGAACGTTTCAACTTTCTGTTTTATAGGAGTTATAGCCATGTTAAAATTTGACCTTGCGAGAATATTTTCAGACCGGAAATGAAGGGGAATTTTACAAGAATTCATCTGATTTTTTAAAAACGTTGTGATGGGTTTATCCCCTTCAGTTACAGTTCACATGCAAGATTAACACTAATACTCTCGTTTACATGGAGATTGAACAACTTTATTTGCTTAATACGGTTTTTTTATAACTATGTTTTCAAGATGGCGACGAGAGGCTGAAAATTGCTCATATTTTACTTAAAATAGCTCAAAAGTGGCACCTATCTGAAGTTCAAAAGGCATGTAATTTGAAAGTATACCTACTAAAGTTAAGTAATCAGGAATAAAACTCGTCTGCAAGCAATTTTCTGAAAAGTTATAAATCTCCAAATTGGGTCTATTTTTAGCTGTTTGTTTACCTAGCGTCTCGAATACCGATCTCGTAAAAAACTGCACACTAACTGAAGCTACTAATCTAAATAAAGCCAGTAAAACTAAGTCAACAACGGGTAAATTTAATACCAGCACATCTCGATTAGGTAATGGACGTTTTAACCGAATGACACCTAAACGCCCAAAACATTTAACCCCGTGTCCATTCCTGAGGAAAAGAAAATTATGTAAAAAAGGCAATAATTGTGACTTCCTACATCAGAAACCTCAATTTTATAATAACATCCAACGACCCTCCTATAAGATAATGGATAAAGCTGTCTCCTCACCCAGTTTTCATTACTCCCCTTTTCCTGTGAATCCCTACTATTTCCCTCCATTTCGATCCCCAATATACCACCCCACATCCCAACCTTTTCCATACCCTCCTTCATTGATGTCAGTACAAACAACAGGATATTGAGTACTGATAGACATCCGCGTAATGGTCGTTGTCACCGTGCTCGTACTCATAACCCTTCAAACTGTGTCTGCGTGTCTGTACATAGAACTAACTTAAATTCAGATTCTCATACAAAATTCCTCCGTTTCGCCAATGTTAATGCGAGATCTCTTAAAAACAAAACAGCCGAAATCGTTGATCATGTTTTGAGCAACGATATTGATGTGTGTATTGTGACTGAGACCTGGTTAAAAGACGTTGACACTGTTAGCATAGCCGCGCTTTCTCCCCCTGGTTACTCTTTTAAAAACCTTCCAAGACAATCTAACAGAATGGGTGGAGGCACTGGCATTATGTTTAACACCAATTTTAAAGTTACTTTAATTGACGGAGGTGAAAAACGATCTTTTGAATACTCTGAATGGAACTTGGCTTTACTCAACCGTACGATTAAAACATTAGCAGTCTATCGTCCACCTTATTCACAAACTCACCCTGTTTCTTCAAGCGTTTTCTTCGAAGAATTCTCCAACTTACTTGAGAGCATTGTTATGTGCACAGAAGTATTAGTAATCTCCGGTGCCTTTAATTTCCATCTCGATGATCCGTCTGATACTGACGCGAAAACATTTACTGATTTATTGGAAACTTTTGGCTTATTACAACATGTTACTGTACCAACTCACTCGTCTGGGCATACCCTGGATCTTCTAATTTCGAGATCGTCCAATGACATTAATATTCACCTAGTCAAGACTACTTTCTTTTTGTCAGATCATTGTTTTGTTGAATGCAACCTCTCTTTTCCTCGCCCGAATCTTGTGACAAAGGAAATTCAGTTTCGTAAGACAAATCATTTGAATCTTCAGGCCTTCAAAGCTGACATCACTGATTCCAAACTGTGTAATGACCCATGCTCCAATCTAGATGATTTGGTGAAACATTATGATAATACGCTATCACATATTTTGGAGAAACATGCCCCTTTACAAAGAAAGATAGTGGTTGTCAGACCAAGAGTACCATGGTTCAGTGAAGAACTTAAACGTATTAAGGCCAAACGCAGAAAACTGGAGAAAATAATGCTACGATCAAATTGCCAAAATGATAAAGACGCTTATCGCCAAGCGCGTAACAAGTATGCTACCAGTTTGAAAAATGCTAGACATAAATACTATTCTGATCTTATCGATCAATGCTCGGGAGATTCAAGAAAACTTTTTAAGGTTGTATCTTCACTTTGCAGCACACCTCAAGAAAACTCCTTGCCTCCACATGATGATTCACGTAAACTGGCTGATGAGTTCGGAAAATATTTCTGTCGAAAGATTGAGCTAATTAGAAATGACATTGAAAACGTTGTAGTAGACCCACCATTAGTAGATTATCGTTTACCTGATATCAAATTAGACTCATTTAAGCTCCTGTCAGAAGAAGTCCATAACATAATCATGAAGTCGTCGAATGCAACATGTAACCTTGATCCTATCCCAACATGGCTGCTGAAATTATGTGCCAGTGAGTTAACACCTGTCATTATGAAAATGATCAACTTGTCGTTAAGTGAAGGTCACGTCCCAGAAGCATGGAAAGTTGCCATTCTTATTCCAATTCTAAAAA
>CACRXK020009840.1:0-12073 GCA_902702795.2 Paramuricea clavata
TCTTTTCCCTTTTTGTCACTGGGAAGGCGGGAAAAGGCCCTGGCACCTGCCGGTCTTCTATGTATTCTGATTGGTCAATGACAAGTACATTTTTATGCAAATAATGCAATCTTGGATTTATTTATTCAAACTTTGGGATAAATTAATATTTCATGCAAGGAGTGTCCATTATTATTTTAATACTTTGTCCGTCTAAAATATTTTTGGCAAAATGGTTAAATTCGATAAGATTTATACACAATTTGTCAAAGGTTAGTATTATTGTTTGTTTTAAACTGTGAGAGAAGATTAATTGTGTACTAGAACACACCTCTGAGGCTCTGACCGAGTATTTAGGGCAAAATGTGCCTTCATATTTGGCTTCGTATAGCGTTTATAATGTTTATATTTATAAAACTAAAGTCTGGGTTTATAAACTGAAACATGACCTTTAGTTTTTGATATTCTTCATAGTCGAGTTTAAATTGGCCTAATTTATAGTTAGTTACCACTAGAAATGCGACGATATTTTGTTATATCATATATGCAACAGTGTTTACAACTTTTGAATAATATGTGATTTGGTTTTGTTTGAGATACTATTACATGTTGCTTTATTTTACCATAAATTGTGTTAAAAAAGTGATTTGCTCATTTGGCTGATGTTACAGTTTTCTGATGTGTTTTGTTTGGATGATATTAGTCGAACAATTTCAATATGAAAGTGCAGGTATCTTTAGCCATGAGCCATAATGTATATATCAAAATACTGATGAAATCCGTTTCCAGCTTGATTGTATTTGCATTGTTGTATTTGCATTGTTGCAGACAAAGTTGTGCAATGGTGGGCTTATGTCACATACTCGTATGTAATTCCATGTGACTGCATGTACAGTACTTTGATGCCTCAAGAGATGCTTCGAATGTGTAATAAAGGGCTGTTCGCAGGAGTTGGGCTGTCTGGCCTTAAATTGCATTGTTTTTATGATATTTCAAGATTGTATTCATATGGCTGGACCATCTTGCCATTGCCACAATGTCTGATGTTCAAACAGGCTTTAAAATCAGGTTACAATGCATGCTTGAAAATATGCAACAATTTCACTGCTAATAATATTCCAGAAAATCCTGCCTCTTTGGCAGATCTGGACTGATCATGATTTGTCAGAGGGGTTGGAGGTTTTCTACTTGTGATCGGGCAAGGGGAGCTAGCCAAGGGTGCTGGGTCAGAGTGAAACTCATGTGAACAGCTTCTAAGTCCTAATTATATTGATAAATTATGTACACTTTGGGATGGTAATGCAATTTGTAAAATATTCCACATTTTATTTAATAAAATTTAATTATATACATTGTTTTTGTTGTTTATATATTAACACCTTGGACAGTGTATATTTACACCTTTGGACCCTGTAAATAAACACCTTTGGAGGGTGTACCCATTCTAAGCCAAAGACGTTTAAGAACAATTATCAAGGTATTTGCATGATAAAATATATTTAAAACTGCTCTCCATATACATGTAATGCACAGACCTGCCAACTCTCACGGATTTCCCGTGTGACACACGAATTCAGGCATTATCTCACGGAAACATTTTCAAATCTCACGGATTCACGACTTTGAAATTTTAACCACCACTAGACTTTAAAATTGGAGTGACTGAAGTGAAATAAAACTAGCCATTGACGGTAATTCTAATTTGTAAAAAATCCCCAACACAATTTATTTACTCATTCCTAAAGTAGTCTAACTACTCCGCCATTTTGAATAATCTAAGCGGTATGCTCCATTATTGTATCATTTTAGTAAGTAAACTGTTGAGTTAAAGTTTTATTTTGGAGGACAGTAATTAAAAATTGCTATGTCACGAACATAGGTCGGTCATCTGCAGGCAATGATTACAGTAATTGTCTTATCCAGAATTACCCCAGATTTTCAGTGTTTTATCTCCAGAATTAAGGGTCAATCTCAAGAAACTTTCGATCAGATCTCCAGATTTGTTGCTGTTGGAGGTTGGCAGGTCTGAATGCATGGTTCAATTCTTGCTTTTACCAAGTAAACCCAGGGATTTTCAATATCCCCCTCCTCCCGTAGAATTCACTTGAAGTGACTGGGGCAAGGTAGCTATAAGTATAAGTAGTTATATTAATTTAATTAATTAAAGTCAATTAAAATTTACAAATTGAGCTTTTTGAATATAGACCATTGCAAATTTTTTTTAATTTGTTTAACCCTTTATAGTGGCAATGTCCCTACTTTAGTATATTACTCTATCTGGTGCCAGACAATTTTACTCAAGGGCAGAATGTAGACTTGCCACAAGTCGACCTTGAACGAAACGTCGGCTCACACTCGCTGCTTGCGTTTCGTTCGAGGTCGACTTGTGGCAAGTCTAGGCAGAATGCTGCCACTTAATGAGTTAATATATTCTCAGAACAATTACCATCAAATTTAATCTATTTTGCTGGCAAAATTGCCTTGGAGGGGGTCCTTGATTTGTTGAGGTTTTTTTTTTGGGGGGGGGAGGGGTGAGTGTTGTAAAAAACAGAATAGCAACTGGTTTCAGAATAGGAAGAATTGTTGTAATATAGGTAATATAATTCTAAGACAAATCATCCAAAGGAAGCAATCATTCTAGCTCTTGTGGTGTATGTTGCAACAGGGATGGATTTACTGGGGGGGGGGCTGTGCACTCCCCTAGCCCTGGCCAGAGGGGGTGCACGGGGGTTCTATTTTTCATGATAATGCAAAAATTTATTACAGGCAAAATGAGATACAGTAATTTGAGTAATAACATGATGATAAGTGAGCTGTGAACAACAATTACAAATCAAATACAGTAGTAAAGCAAGACTTTGCAGTAGTGAAGCAAGTTGATGGGCGGGCGGCACACATGACCAACACAACTCGGCACCACAGCACGCACACCCCCCCCCCACCAGATCATGCTGGATCCATCCCTGTGTTGCAAAATGTATTTTCTTCATAGTCAGGCCTTCACATGAATGAAGATTAGAATTGCATTATGTTATATAGTCTTAAATATTTAGGAGGGGTCTCCATTATTAAATTTAGAGATTAAAAAGGGGTCCCATGACATTTTGACATAAGAATCTCCCACGCCACCCTAGGGTATAATGAATGGTCACTTAAAGTACATGCCATCTTCTAACTGGTTGGGCACTTTGCCCCTTTTGTGATGGAAAATCTATTCCCTACCTTTATCCCCTGGGACAAAAAATTCAAATCAACTCTCCACCCTGATAATGTGCAGATGGTAACAGCAAGAACTGAAGCAAGCAAGCTTTACTGGAGTACATACTATTATTAGGAAGCATCAATTCGGACATGCTAATTTGCCAGTCATGATTTTAAACGTAATATTTCTTATCTCGTATAGAATTCTTAAGGTCTTGTTTACATTTTACTGGAAGAAAACTAAGATGCATATCCAATATTTGGGTCATATCACTCATATGTCAGTTTTGCAGCTTGCCAGCTTCAACAACATTTGGCTGCAAGGAAAACGTAAACAAGGAAAGAGCATATAACACTTCATCTGTGTTTAAAATATCAATGAATAAGTATTCCAACCATTGGCACTTTATAATATAAGTGACATTCAACAATAGATCAATAACATATACAGTATATGCAAAAACATTTCTTTGAATCACTGTATAAACAGAGTCTTTGGAAGGGTAAAACCAAGTTTAACATCCCCAGTTCAAAACACTTTCCGTGTCCTCTTAGGCAAGCCTGTCCAGCTGGAGAACATCTGTCGTATATTTCAATGGCTGTTAATTTTGTTTAGCGAACGAACGATATTTACCAAACCCAGTTGGAAGAACAGCAACTACATAGTTCCCATGTAATAAAAGCTGAAGAATCTGATTTCGAGTACGTCGGTAGCAAAAAGAAGGAAAAATTAGACTAAACGCATTTTTAAGCCGCTCTAAGCACTTAAATTTTGTGGACACTCTTAGGTTGGCGGCCATCTTGGATTTTCTAAATTATTATTATTATAATTTATTACACCCACTATATCTGGGTGTTGAAAGTCATGTGACCGGCCGGTGCCAGGGCCTTTTCCCGCCTTCCCAATGACAAAAAGGGAAAAGCCCTGGGAACGAGGTTGGTTACAACCCTGTTTTAAAGTTCATGATCGATAAACAGCTGGGCATTCTGTTGTCGCTGTCTAAATATTGCGGGCGCATTTCTTTAACAAACATTTTGATTCTTCGAACGCTGAAAATATGCATTGTGAGAGGATTTTTTGTCCTCTTTTACTGGTTTGTTCATGGAAAATAAAGTGTTTCTTGAAAGATTAAGTTGTAGTGCTTGTACGCAACGATATAACGACTTAATCGCGTGAAAACGTGCGAAGATTTTTTATTTACAAATGGGCGACAAGTGGAAATGTTTCACTCATTGTCAGAGTTTCAGAAGCAGGGTACAGCAGTATGGAAACAAGGAAGTGTTCATATTTTGCTCTTGATAGAAGCTGAGTTGTTGTTGTTTCCACAGGTATGTTCAATAATTTGTTTGTCCTTCCTCATCTGGAATAATAAGTGTCTTAAAATACATATTTGGATGAAAATGACACATATTCCTCTTGCAATTTCGTAGAAACTGGCCGTTGCCTTCAGTTAGAAAATATATTTTATGAAAGTTAAATCATACTTTGTTTTATTAAAACCTGAGCTATTCATGGGAAAAATGTGCTAGATGTTGTAATTGACAAATCCACTTGTGAAGTGAAAATGTCATGTTGTCTCATGCTTATGAAATTGCTCCTGTATTGGTTTGTTATAAAGTAAAAATTGCTGCAAAAATGCTTTTGAAAATGTTCAAGTATTGGTTGTTATGAGATAGGAAGTGCCGTATTGATTTGTTCAGTTTTAAGAGTCTAACGGCAATCCTGAATATAGGCATGCTTGTTTTGTGAAATTCTGTGGTGATATGGCATATAAATAAAAATATCTTAAAATTTTTACCATTGCCTCTCTCCGAAATATGGCTTAAAACTATCCTTATTGGTCAACCTTCATGGAAAAGTTAGTGGGTATGCTGGGAAAAATGCGCGCGGCACTTTTTTTGGACACTGAAGATGGTAACATTTGATGTTGTCATATATTGCCACCCTCTTATCATAGCATAACTTAACTTATTTTAGTGAGTTTGTTAAAACATTGTGCTCACTATATGCCTGTAGTATCTAAGACTTTTTCATAGCATTATATGACAAATTTAAGTTCTGTTTTCTTTTATTTTTAAGGTGATAGTGTCTGTTCACTTGAGTGTTGGTATCAAATTTTGGACAAGTTTCAATTATTATTTCACATTCCTTTATTCAAATATCCAAATAAATGGAATATGACATCAAACTGGACGACTAGATTCTGTTTCCAAACTTGTTTTTGTAAAAATAGAAAATAACAACTTATTATGTGTTTTGTTCTAATAAAAACTATTGTTTTTGATATGCATATTTAATTTTTAAAATTACAGTCATTCTTTGCTAAAATGTGTACCAGAAATACTGAAATCTTTCAGATCAGCTACCAATTCCCTTTATAACTTATGTAGCCAAGTGTTCTATCAATTTCTGTTCAGATTAAACAAATGATGGGTAAAATATTAGTTTAGATTCTTTCAAAAAAAATGAGCTTGCCTATTTTGAAAGCATAAAAAGCAATAAAATAAAGCAAAAGTACTTATTTTTAATTTAAAACCTTTGGACTGCATAGCTTAATGTTTTCCACTAAATATTACAAAGTTCTTATTCATTGAAATGTTGTTTTATCAGCTTTAAAACCAGATAAATCCACGAAGCACTCCTATAAATATGTCGCCATATTGATTTTTTCGCGCATGCTCCGTACAAAATGCCCAGCTGTTTGATCGATAAATATGTTTGCGCTCAGTGTGACAATCGTTCCAGGTCTCATAATGGACGCGGTCAAAACGATGACATGTCAACAAAATGGCGTCTTTCAAGAACAATTTTTGTGGAAGAATTAATTGAAATCCCGTAATTTTTGCCATAATATAATCATGAAAGTGACAATTTCATCTGAGTCTACATCAGATCAAGCAGTATCAAATCTTTGTCCAAATTTATCCGCCAGCAAACGATGGAAGTACTTCAGAAGAATATTGAAATATCGTCAAATGGATTTTGAATTTGCTTTATGGCAAATGTTATATCTTTTTATTTCCCCAAGTAAAGTGTAAGTAAGGTCATTATGTACATCATTATTGCTCTATACTTTTACAATTTTTAAATCCTAAATAATTGGCGCTAACAAGGCAGGCAAGTGAGGCAACCAACTGGTTAGTGAATTGGCTGTATCACTTCATAGCAACAAATCCAATCCTAGCTGTATGTGCATTTTTTCTCGTATGTGCGCATATTTTGCCGAAAGTGAAAATATTCTGTGTGCTGTTAACAAAGTTGTCAGTCTGGTATATGGTGATACACAGAACACTACATATGCAATTATTTTCTTACTAAAATTTGCAACATGTGTTCAAATAAGCAATTGCAGAGGAATAGGAGCGATTGCAGAATACCCGTCCACTTTTGAAGACCTCACCTGTTATCATGATACGATGATACGAAGTGAAAATGATTTCGTAATCACTATATAACTGCGCTATTATAAAAGTCTGGGTAAGCTATATTTTTGCCTGATACGATGATACGATGATACGAAGTGAAAATGATTACGTAATAACTATATAACTGCGCTATTATAAAAGTCTGGATAAGCTATTTTTTGGCCGATACGATGATACGATGATACGAAGTGAAAATGATTACGTAATAACTATATATTTGCGCTATTATAAAAGTCTGTGGAAACTATATTTTTGGCTGATACGATGATACGAAGTGAAAATGATTACGTAATAACTATATAACTGCGCTATTATAAAAGTCTGGGTAAGCTATATTTTTGGCTGATACGATGATACGAAGTAAAAATGATTACGTAATAACTATATAACTGCGCTATTATAAAAGTCTGGGTAAGCTATATTTTTGGCTGATACGATGATACGAAGTGAAAATGATTACGTAATAACTATATAACTGCGCTATTATAAAAGCCTGGGTAAGCTATATACATGTCTTTCAAAGAACGAGGCAAACACATATACTGTATACGTGCTATTTCACTTCGTATCATCGTATCATCGTATCACGCAATAATATAGGTTACCCAGGCTTTTATTATAGCGCGGTCATATAGTTATTACGTAATCATTTTCACTTCGTATCATCGTATCATGATAACAAGGGACACATATACTGTATACGTGCCATTTCACATCGTATCATCGTATCACGCAATAATATAGGTTACCCAGGCTTTTATTATAGCGCGGTCATATAGTTATTACGTAATCATTTTCACTTTGTATCATCGTATCATGATAACAAGGGATACCTTCAAAAGTGGACGGGTATTCTGCAATTTAGCCGAGGAAGGAGCGAGGAATACAAGTCTACTAGACTTACAATGTTATAGATTGTGATTGTACTAAACCTAAATAAGGAATCATGCAATAATGCACAATTATAATGCAACTTAAGCCAGGGTGCATTTTAAGTACAATACGCCGAAGATCTTCAGTGTGAGTTTGGCAAATTACAATACTATCTATAGTTAAAATTGGCGTATCATTGGCGTGGTGTTTACATAGAATGCACCCTGGAATTTAAGTTGTGTGGCAGACTGACAGTGCACTTTTTCCCACTTAAATGTACATTTTTAATTATTACATTCATTTATAAAAATAGAGGGAGTCCTATTTTGTGAAGCACATCTTTCTCCCATGTATCACTTCGAAACAACAAATCCAACCCTAGCTGACGGGAATCCCGTCCCATGAGACAGGAATCCTTCCCATGGGACTGAAATCTTTCCTACGGGACGGGAATCTGCCCCGTGGGAAGGGAATCCCGTCCTTGAATATTAAAATCCAGATTTAAAATAAAATGTTAACTGCAATAATAAAATCGACTAATGTTAGAGGATGTTTTGTGATTTAGCCAAAACCATAAACGATATATAAAAACAAAATAATATAAATATAGCAGTAAATATCACAATTGAAAAATACAAGGGAAAGCTTTAGAAAATGTCAATTTTGTATACAGAGTATAATACCTGTAAAAATTTCGACTTTAATTTGTTAATATACTATGTTTCTGAATATATATATATATATTACTTACCAGAAAGACTATAAAATGTAGGCTAGAAATCTTTCACGCTTCAACAGAACAAAAACTTTAGATTTTCGTTTAATTTCTCCGCCACCTTTGACCATAACAATATCATTTGTCACTATTCGTGACACGCTATAGTCCACCGGAACGTATGCAAAGTATGTTTAGACTCTTTAGTCATTTTACGAAAAAACATTTTGAGACTTTTTTTCTTTCAATGTCCACACAAACTACATACTCTACTCTTAAAGCTCAACGCCTTCACTTTCTAAAGTTCATAATATTTCCGATGGCTTATAAATAGCCTTCTTCCTTTAATTTTATTATTCGTTCCTTGCTGTTGTGGTTTAACCTTCCCATTTTGGCACGCACAACAATCTGAATCAAAACAACATATTTTGATCTATCCCAAATTTCGACATACATTATTTTCTCCTAAGCGACGGCTTTCCTGTCCCATGCAACGAAATCCCATCCCGCACGGGACTGTTAACTTTCCCGTGAACGGTACTGTACAGTATGTATGTGCACATAATGCCACATATTAATTTTGTGCACAGTTAACAAAGTTCAGTCTGAAATATGACTTCCACATAACTCCAATTCTCAAAGAAATCTCTTTCTTGAAAGATCAATTTGGGTGAAAAGTGGCGCACACATGACCTCAATTCTTAAAAGATACACATTCCAGACTGAAAAGTTTGGAAGTTAATAGTAAATACTAGGGATGAGCCGATACCAGAAAAAAGCCGATTCGCCGATCCGATATATCGGAGCCGATATAAAAAAATAATTGGCCGATTAATCAGCTATGGCCGATATTTCTGTGTAAAAGTTGAATAAAGTTTAAAACCCGGTACAAGCGCCGGATAACGGTTTCTTGACAACTTTTAATACTTGTGTATACGCCACAAATTGACGTACTAGTTTTAGCAATTTAAAACACTCCATGTCACGTCTTTAAACAATAAAACTGGCTAATTTTTTTTCAGTGATTTTGTGTTTAAGATACAGTGATAAGATCTTAACTTACAAGTCAGTGGTCTTATTCCCTCGAGTAACGCAATATGGGATTAAATACGCGCAACAAAAGTGTCAAAAACAAGATGGAGTGTACATTACTAGATTATAGAGTTATTTTTCTTAAAAAAATGAAAAAATTGCGAATATCGGCAAATAGCCGATTATATAAAAAATAATCGGCCGATTACCGATTATTTTGAAAACGCCAAATATCGGCCGTACCGATTAATCGGCTCATCCCTAGTAAATACATTGGGGGAACATTAAAACTGCGCACCGGAGATCTCGGCTGCGCATTGCAAACTTTCCAGACTAGTACACATCAGCTAAAAATGTGCACAGAAAATCTTCCATGCTCATAGCAAAGGTAACAGTCTGGATTATATAGTAGGAATAGGATGGATTATTGCACTGGCAGTTGGTTCTGGCAGGTTAGTTTTGGCAAGAACCCTGATTTTCCAAACTTGTCATTTAATTTACAGGTACCGAAATTTTGAATATCATAAACGTGAGTATAAAAGCTTTTTGTAAAATTGGCATGTTGTGTTAAAAGTTTTATTACAAGTTAAACTAAATGATTGTGGAGAATTCAGCAAATGTATCTGAAGCAAATCTACTAAATAGTGGGACTCATTCCAGAAGAGATCCACACTCCTCCACGGAGGAAATTTCTGCTGTCTGGAAGGGGAGGGGAGAAAAAATTGTTTCTGATAATAGTAAGTGTATTAGGACATCCGAAGAGGGTAGGGGAGTTAACTTCCAATTTCCTCCATGGGGGAGGTATAGATGTTTTCTGGAATGACCCATTCAAAGAACAGATGATATATAATTTTAAACAAACATGATTGTTTTCCAATTAATTTAATTGTATTGAATGTCATGTTCACTGATGAACACTGCAGGAAATCTTAAATTTGATTTCCAGTGGTAGGAATTTTTAGTTTTGGATTTTGCTCTCTAGAATTAAAATAGATTGTTGAGGCCTGTCTGTGAAAAACATTAAAATTATACGGTAACTCTATTGTTACCCATAATAAATACACTAAAGATGAGAATTACAATACTAGTGAAATATTGAAATGTCCAAAAAAGAAACATGCAAACAACCAACAGAACAAATCAATACATCCCATGCAAGGCACCTCCTGACAATTAATACCTACATATAAAACATGTAAACACTATTTAAAATATTATAATATTAATAAGTAGTAAGTATTGAAGGCAGAACAGTCAAATAGGAATGAATGATGAGTAATACAGAATAATTTAAAATCAGCTTTGAATGTCATACCTGATGATAAATAACTGTATGCAATAGAATAGCTCCATTATTGACAATGTTTTCATGAATTGGACAAGGGGTTTTAAAATTATGCTTTATCTTTTCTTCATCCTTATCAGATACGAAACATCAGTGGGCCAGGGATGATCCTGCATTTCTTGTTCTTTTAAGTATTTGGCTCTCAGGTATGTTTTCTGGAGGGTTTTATTTGATTGATTCTACGTTTTTGTGTTGAAATGTAACGGTAAACCAATTTCATTGATCTCTGTAGTTTCACTGAAGTTCAATTTCTGCAGTACAATTCCAAGGAACTGCTAGGTTTCTGATGTCAATTAGGCAGAGTAAAATAATACTACTTCTGTCAATGGTTCACAAGAATCATGGGCAGATACAGTAGCCTGATTAATCAGTCTCCCCTTGACGAGCAAAATTGTTTGGTATTACACAGAGTAAAATAACAGAGTAGGTGCATTGTGTAAAATGTTAAAAGTGATTGGCTGGATGAAAAAAAAATTGCTGGGTCTTGTTGTCACCTGTTTCAGTTAGCGTATGATTTGCTATTGAAAAATAAGTTATGATTAATTAAGAAATTATGGAAGAATACACCCTTCCGAAAAGGACGTCATTTTGGCTATAGAGCCTCGTTTTCATGTATGTCACATTGTAGCCTAATGTCTTAAAGCATGAAAACGGGGCTCTGCAGTAATGATATACTTTCCAAAAGGGTGTATTATAGCATACAATTTCCTTGAATGTTAAATATGCGAAGACAAGAGTCGTTTGCTCTCAATTCATATCAGATAATTTTGCGGACCTGACATTACGATAGGTAGCATTCAGATTCGCGCCATTTGCACAGACTGGCAATCAGATAGGCCTGTAGTTGCACTGTGGACCTACTGTACATGCAGGATGTACATTATTGTCAGCAAAACAGATTTACAGTATATACAAACTATAGTTTGCTCCAGTCATCCATTCATTTTATTTGATTATAGTTAATAAGTACGTATTTTATAACAGAAATGACAAAATATCATACTGTAAAACTTGATGTGTTAAATGCTGAAATACAGAAATTACTGTTGATCTTCTTATTTGGTCTAATTTTGGCACCGTTTATACTGTGAGACAATACAGTTAAATCAATGTAACATATATTATATTATATTGAATAATTTATTTTATATCAGTTTCTTGCATTGGATTTTCACTTGTCCTCCATCTCAGCTTTTTCGCGTTTATCCGTTTCACTTTGTGGGTTGTTTTAATGGAATTTGTTGGAGTTGGTTTGCTCATCGCAACCTTGTTATGGTAAATATAACAGTTTACTGGATTATTATATAAGTATAGAAATTTCCGTGCAGTAGATGAGTGAAATAAAAATCGTATCCTCGTATGGAGGACGATATTTTCACATGTGAAATTTGTCGTCTTGCAACTGTCTTCACAACTCGTAAATAATATATATATATATATATATATATATATATATATATATATATATATATATATATATATATATATATATATAGAGTAAT
>CACRXK020009841.1:0-18537 GCA_902702795.2 Paramuricea clavata
TGTCTGAGCCAGAGTGTCGTCGAATTGCGATGTAATGTAAACAGAAATTATAGCAAGTTGATGTCAGTCAGCTTAGATGGTCCAAGCCAAAATTATATCGCATTTGAAGTTTCAAACTGAGTTAAAAATAGTGGAAAAAAAGCCGTAATTATACTTATTGTTACAATCCATTTAATAAAATGCAACATTTTTTTGTTTTAATGAAAAAATCAGTTATTTTCATGAGAACGATTTGTTATTCCATCTTAATTTTTTTAATCTCCAATCGCAATAACGTAAAGTATTATTACCCGCGAACCAATGAGTCAAATTTAAGAAACAACCCACTGTTAGAAAGCTGAATGGCTACGCTTTAAAATGAATGTAAACTTTAATGTTTTCGTCTATTATTTGTTTAGGAATTTACATTTCAGTCGAGGATTGCGCTTTTTTTTATACACCCTGTATACCACCCTCACCGGTATAAATACTTATTATTTAAATCAACTTAATATTTGAGAGGAGCCCAAAGCATTAATAAGCCGTTTGGTTTCTATTTGGGCTTCTCGTCACTTGTATGTAATGTATGGAGATATGTATATATGGTTTCCTGTGACAAATCATTAAATCAAATCAAATCAAACAGGAATAGTGGCGTCAGCAATCGTTTTTATACGCCAGGATAAGAATCGTATACGACTAGTCGTTTCGTGTAGATGGGCCTTTAAACATTTAATATAGAAAATAATCATTTAATTAAAAAATCATTCAAAAAAGGGGAAAAGTATACTTCATGCTTTATCGGCTGAATAAATATAAAACTATATATAAAACTATACTGTTATTACGAAAAATGCGTGCATGCATATACATGATCTATTTTTAAGAAACTGGGCATGCATGTATATTTCGAATCAATTTTGATTCATCTTCAGCATGCAGTATCTTGTAAATATTCTGCTGAAGATGAATCGAAATTGATTCGAATTGATTCGAAAATTACGAAAACATTACCGAAACATTTTTCAAATTACGGTACATTAACTCGAAAGTTACTGAAAAAAGGTATGTCCAGATAACCGCTCGCCAACAATTTTTGGGGAAAAAAGATAAATTAGCAACAGACGTGTTTCATGTTTGAACAGTAATACCCCCACCCCAATCTTAATTGATCCATCCGTTACTGGATCTGGTCCCCACCAGACGTTGCTCATTCGTCGTCCTTTTCAAGACCACAGCACGTCCCTGCTTTTAGTATTTTCAACTTCACTAAATTTTCTAACACAACTATTAACTAAACAAACTTTTGTGGCTTTATTGGTACTGTCACTGTCTTCGTTTCCTAATAATTTGACAGGTCGTTTTTATCCAACGAAACAAATCTACTGTGAGCCATTTTGTTTACATGTATTTTATTTTCGCGCGCTTTTGGGTTTGAGTTGTTTTCCGCGCTGGGGTCTCTGTAAAGAACGGAAACCGAAACGACCGAATCCGGAAACGACCGAAACCGGAAACGACCGAAACCGGAAATTCCCGCCTTAGATAAATATCATCCGAAAGTAAGGTTGTATACTATTTAACTGCTGACAATTTTGTCAATTATTTAATAATCTTACTGCATATTATTAACTTTCTGAACAATGCCGGTTCATGCCGGTTTTGTTTAATTTACTTCATCATTGCATTCACTTTCTCATTTGACATACGATACGGCTTCCACTAAAATGGCACGCTCTTGATTTTGAAAAAAATTAAATACATGCTCATTTAGACGTATTCCAAATCCCAATTTATCTGACTGCATTTTAATAGCTTCAAATATTCAGAACATTGTTCTTTCAATCACAAGTAGTACAAGTATCATTGCATTCAATGGTAGTATTTTATTCGACTTTTAATTTGTATGTGTATTGATTAACTCGTAATGTATTATCTGCAGCTTATATTTAATATATTGTGCGACTTGCTAATGCTTCGTATTATTGCTATATACATTTCTTTATCCTGATGATGATTGAAATATAGCCGGAACGTTGATAAATATAAAAATGTTATCGATATTTGGAGTTTACACACTTGTTTTATACATTTCGTCGTTGTACATTTCACGCCCTGCATCAATTTGATAGTTGACAGTCTTTGTTTATTATAAGGGATGAATGAATAAAACGCATGGTTCAGTGCAGGCTCACCTTTCTACCAGTGAGCCAGTGAGCAGGCTAAATTTTAGGCAATTTTATGCAGGAAATTAGGCGGGAATTTCCAGTTTCGGTCATTTTCAGTTTCGGTCGTTTCCGGATTCGGTCGCTTCGGTTTCCGTTCTTTACAGAGATCCTGCTCGCAGGCTAAATTTTAGGCAATTTTATGCGGGAAATTAGGCGGGAATTTCCGGTTTCGGTCGATTCCGGTTTCGGTTGTTTCCGGATTCGGTCGTTTCGGTTTCCGTTCTTTACAGAGACCCTCCGCGCCGGGACTTGGGCGCGACAGCGACCAATATTTATTTTGGATGCAAGTTCGATCCAGAAAAACTATTATTGGACGCTGAGCACCTCAGCAGCTGAAATTACGTAATAAGTACCGAATATTGAGAATTATCCGGTGCTCCCTGACCAATCAGGAACGAGAATACATACTAAATGTATAATAACATTAGTTTTATATATGTTATGCAGATGATTATTCTTAGTGTAACTTAATTGGTTGAGATCATTATTGCATACCTAATTTAAGAATTTTTTATCACTGCACATTCTTGTGCAAAGTTTAGCCGAGCAAAAGCACGCCTTGAAATTTTCTGAACACACCCTTCATAACGTGTAACCACAAAACAGCCTACAATTGATGTTCAAAAATGCCATCACCAACATATACTGCACTGCCTGCACAGTGCACAGCACCAAGGTTCGCCAGGGGAATGTGGACATCTAGCACCCAGGGCAAAATCTGACTTGGAGCCCATCGCGATTCTATCTTCTAACACTATGATTAGGAGTTTCCGGGGGCATTCTCCCGAGTAGATTTTGAAATCTCAGGTCTCAGAAATGGCTAAATCCTGCATTCTGGAAATCTAGTTGACAATTATATCTATGTGTATTTCACTGTAATTCATTATATCCCCACCTCCCATTAACTCAGGGCAAATTGTCCCCTCCACCCCTCTTCGCAGCCTTGATAGCACCTGCAGTTACGACAATCTATGACAGCATAGTTTCATAATCACATGCTTGCAGAAAAGAAATATTTTCGTCTTGGCAAATGAAAGGCGGCTTAGGCGTGACACACCTCTAGAGGAATTCCAGGGGCATGCATCCACAGGAAATTTTGTAAGCGAGGCTTCCTAAAAGGGTATTTCCGGCAATGTGGAAAACATTCTATATAATTCTGAAGATTATATACTAATTACAAAAAAACTTTGTTCATCTGACGAACCTTAAGCATAATTTTAGTGTGGATAACTTGGCAGTTATCATTTCAATTTCATTCAAATTATTCTCATTCAAAATATTTCGATTAATTTAAATATACTGTCAAGCAACTCAATCGTCAAGACGAACTTTTGGTTTTTCTGCTGATTGCCTCATTTTATTGTCAATTAGTTAGCACAGCAAATTTTATCACTGCACCTTTTAATTTTATCACTGCACAAATTGGTTATCACTGCACACTAAAATTAGGTATGCATTATTGCACAGTTAAGACAAAGAGTACTATAGGAGTTGAACAAATTGTTTAATATGTCATACTTTAGTCCATAATTTAAGGATAATGAAACCGAAGAACTAGTAGGATAAAAACAATAAATTTACTCTTACATATCATTTGTGCAACTTTCTACTTTTCCCATTCTTTTTCCATTGAGTAAGAAATCTTCGAGATCTTTATCAGAAATTGTTGGATAGGGCACATCTCCTACATGAAGATACAACAATAAGAAGACAATAACTGAAAATATTCTGTAAAATTAAAATGTATAAGTGTCAAGCATCAGAGGTGCCTCAAACCATTGCACCGTCAATACCAGGAGGCTATTACTAAGAGCTATTCATCATGGTTACAAAAAGAAAATCACAGTACATTATAACTACAGTGAAACACGCAATTTGATCGGTCAATAGCCATGCAGGATCAGGCTATCCTGCACAAGGAATTAAAATACATTCGCGGGATTTTCGCGGGATTCTCAAAATGTCATTGTTTCACTGTAGTTATTTTATAAAACAATTACCAAATGGTTCTCCAAGCAGGATAGCGTGATCCATGCACTTGGGATGTTGCTCAACTTTTGGGAAGCGTAAAAATACACTCGCCTGTGGCTCAAGTATTTTTATGCTTGCTGAAAGTCTCGCGACATCCCTCGTGCATGGATCACGCAATCCTGCACGGAAAACCGTTCGGTATTCCTTTATTGAACATTATTATATTATTCAGAGATTATTTGATTACATGTTTCCAATAATTTTAGAGAATAATAAATCATTATAAATGAAATGAATCATGGACAACTGATTTTTCTTGAAACACTTTCACATTAGAATCATTAGGTCTGGTGTACCCCGGGGTTCAATATTGGGCCCTGTGCAGTTCCTTCTATATGTCAATGATATGCCTGATATTGTGCAAAATTCCAAGGTTGTTATGTTTGCAGATGATTCCAAGTGCTACAGAACTGTTAAGTCTTCGTTGGATGTAATTGCATTGCAGGAGGATTTGAATGCCCTAAGTCAATGGTCTGTTGCAAATGATCTGTATTTTCAGTCAAAAATGCTTAGGCTAATACTCGGAAACGATTGAGCTTTGATCGAAAGTATTATATCAGCCCCAGTGAAGAAATTGAGATAATATCTAATCAAAAAGATATTGGGGTCAGTATTACGAGCGACCTCTCTTGGAACATGCATATTGATTCAATATCGGCCAAATCTAATAAGATGCTCGGGTTCCTTAGGCGTAACTGTACTGTACTAAAGATTTGTCTACAAAAGCTAGAAAATCGCTATATATTGGTCTTGTGAGGTCGCATTTACAATACTATAGTTAGATGTGGGCACCCCGGTTTGCATGTCATCCGCAACATAACGCAGATAGAACCTGTTCAACCCAATATTAGTTATAAGGATCGTCTTGTCTCTTTGAACATATTGCCAATTAACTATTGGCTGGAATATTTAGATCTTGTTTTATTCTATAAATGTAAGGCTAATTTAGTTAATTAATGTCAATCTAGACAATTATTTGTCTTTTTGTACGGGTCGCACCAGAAGAGCGCATTCTGGGTTATACGTGAGAAACAATTTAATACCGAGAACATCAACATTCAGGGACACTTTCTTTGTCAGGATTGTAAGCATGTGGAATGCCATACCAGACGATATTAATCTTCTATGACTCTTATAACTTTAAAACAGAAACTTCGGAACTTTTACTTTAAACGATTAAGAATGGTCTTTGATCAGGATAACATTCGAACGTATAAACTTATTTGTGTTAAATGTCGTAGAATTAATACTTTAACTCCATGTACATGTTAAAGTTATAATTTCTTGCCTATATTCTTATATCTATATTCTATATTCTATACTTATTATTACTAGAAAATACATGCATGCAGAAACCCCTCGCCTTCTTGACAAAACCATTGTATTTTCCGATCATCATGTATTTAAAGTAGTTGTCATGGTAAGAAGATAATTTTGTTTAGAATATTTTTACAAATGAAAAATTCAATTCCCCAAACATATATATATATATATATATATGATAGGCTAAGTATGTTTATATAAGTTTCAATTTAAGGTAAAATTCAACCTCAAACGCTTCGCAAGACGTTTTAAAATGTTCTTTATAAAACTAAACTGCATGCCTTTAAAGGCGTTATCGACAAACTTTGAGTTTGAAATAAAATGATTTCAAATTCTCGCATTCAAACAACTTTGCCTTCTTTTTTAACATAATAGAAAAAGTTAATCAATGAAGAAACACTGAAATTATGTGCTGCCTTTTTCATTTAAGATATACGCAACGATCAGCTTCAAAGCCGTTATAAAGCGAACAAACAATACATCAATATTTAAAACAAACTTACCTTCGTTAACGTCGGTGCCTTTACTCGCTTCTTTTAGTAATTCTTTCGCCTTTATTTTTTAATTAAAAAGCTTTTGCAATTCACAAAATCTTGCAAAAATGAAATATATTTGCAACAAATCATCATTCATCAATCATCAAATCAAGAAATATTTGCTATTTCGCTGTCGTCATGCAGTCGTTATAATGCAAACTTTAAATTTGACCAATCAGTGTCCGCTATTCATGACAGTCCGCCATATGTTTGAGATCAGAGAGGATGACCACCCACCGAAACTTTGTTGGTGACCCAGGCCCGCGATCACTGATGAACTTTAGACTTCGCTAATGCTTTCGTTTCCATAATCCTTTCGGGTGTAAATAGCCGGGTGGAATTAGTACCCTCGCCCGGGGCTTACGCCCGGAACTATACTGCTTGGTTTAAATTTAGCACTTTGTTTTGGAAACAAGTGAGAGCAGTCGTTGCCTCATTGATTGTGAAATTGGGCGATTGGGTCACACTTCTAAAGACCTAAATATTCTCAAATGTCTTTCAAAACCACAAGCACAGAAACGTCAAATACCACTCCTGGAATGTTGCTGCCATGGTTTTACTGCTGACCTCTATATAATATGTGTACAGGCGTAAAATCAAGTTCGGTTGATATATCGACAGGAAGGTTGTGTTGCCTACTATGAACAAGTTGTCAACAATGTTGTTGCAAGTTTTGTTGACAACTTGTTCATGCCTGTCAATATCAACTGGGAACAAGTTGCTGATTTTCTCCATTTTTACGTGTGTACCGCTGTGCTTTTTACAACAGATTCATAAACCATCACATTTTAAAGATTATTTTGAGTTCATGACTTTATATTTTTATATTCTTTTGTATTCAACATATCATATATAGGATGTACACGAAGTAGATAAGGACTGTCCAATTTGTCCAAAGTAAAAATCCATTACGGCAAATTATATATTAGAATCATGTACTGCATTTAACGACACATCTCTTTTGAATGTTATGCTTTCACAATCAGTTAAGTTTATATACTCTAGTATATTGCTATTTGAGGAAGCCATATATATCTTAGTATTTATTCAATTTATTTTGCGGAAGGTTTGAAAACTTTAAATTTTTCCTATAGGGAATTTGATGAGGTTTTACAACTCTGTAACCTCATACCGCGGTCAACTGATGGGTGCATTAAGTCAAGTGCATTGCAATTGCTACCCTTGCGCTAGGTGCTTGGCGCGTGCTCGGGGATTAAACGGCCCCCGTCAAACAAGAATGAGCGTTGATAGGAGTTGGCAGTCACGCATTGTTACGGGGAATAATTTCACGCTCTAGATGAACATAAGCTTTTGATGAGCGTTTTAACTTAATACATTGTAGTGTTGCCATGGGAAAGCATCAAATGCAGCTATTCATGGGTCGCATGACTGCCAACTCTCATGCGCTATTACCCTCGTTTGATCTGGGCTTAAGAACGAACAGATAAAGAATGTGTTTGTGGATAGAAAAAACTATACTTGAAGCAGTTGAGAAAGTTTATGATAATTTACATACCTAATGTACAAATTTCCATTAGTACAATTCCAAACGCCCATCTACCAATAACAGAAGACAGAATAATTGTCATATGATTCAAACAAGGACAGAGTATTATATTTACTGTACACATACACTGTAATCAGCCGAAGCTATACTGCATGTGTCATTAATTCCTAACACCTGAACACATTAGCAATACTTACACGTCACTGGCGGATGAGTAAAATCTTTCTACCATAGCTTCAATTGATAACCAGCGGAATGGAATCTTTCCGCGAGTTCGCTTAATGTACGTTCCTTCACGTGACAAGCCAAAATCAGATATTTTTAATACTTTGTTTTCGTCAAGTAGTATATTTCTTGCTGCCAAATCACGATGAACGATACCAACACTAGCAATGTGTTCCTTCATTTAAAATAGACATTTCGTTAAAATTATCCTATAATTGTGGGCAATATCTACATGAAAAGGTCTCTAAAAATTATTTTCATTTCGGAGTCATCCTCATGCATACATTTTTAGAGCGAATTTCACAAGACATGTTTAGAAACAAACACGTTGACGACATTCAAAAATGTTATACAAAAATGAATGTTTGCAAATTACTGTAGAAAATTAATTTAAAACATCGTTCCTTATCTTTCTTTCATATTCAAGCTTCGTGTTTTGAAATAAGAAAGTTTGATAAGTTTGACATGTATAGCCATGCAAATAAATTTATGATATTATATACGTAATAAAAATTAATCCAATATTAAAATAAATTTCCAAATCAAATATAATACACATGTAATTTTAATCATGAGCATTTAAAACGGAAACCATGATTTAAAATGCATTTTAGCTGTGACAATAGTATCGATCATATTGCAACCTGAATAGTCTCGACGATGAATGTAAATATGGGAACGTTTAAAACAAATTGTATGGCAGCTTAAATGGATTTTACACATGAAGAAACATTAAAAACTTACCATCCCACAAGCAATCTGTCGAGCAAACGACTCCAGTTCCTTTGGATCCAAAGCAGTTCGAAGTTCTTCGTTGATTTTCGATGCAACTTCTAAATTCAAAGCTAGAGGAAAAGATGATATGCGCCAGAGTCTTCGAAAATAGGTTATAATAATAATAATATATATTGTTTGATACTGAAATTATTCTAGGCCTTAGTAGCTAATTAATTTGTACAACAGCTTACACCATCGGAAATTGCGACTGGAAATTGTGATTGAGCATGCGTAGATGTGACAGGCTGACGCGAAGACGTGAACGGAATATTAATTGACCACTTGCGTAATAGACTAAATTTTGATCTAGACAAAAATTTCATCACAGCTTGAAAGAGCATCACAAAATCAGTAATATTCCAAAGTTTCGTTGCGAAATGTTGTAAAATGCGAATATCCGCATTTTACAACATTTCGCAACGAAACTTTGGAATATTACTAATTGTGTGATGCTCTTTCAAGCTGTGATGAAATGTTTGTCTAGACTCGTTTAGATCAAAATTTAGTCTATTACGCAAATGGTCAAATGACAGGCAAAGTTTTTGACATACTGGTATAGATCACTGATCTGAAATAAGACTGGATAACGCATCTATAGTAAGCAAAAGTGAAGCTGGAAGTCGCCAGCCGCCACCCGATTTTGGGGTCCACTTTTGTATAGATTTGTATTACAATATGGTAGTTTTTCGCGTTTTTTGCCTTGGATACGTTTCTGACCTGGCCAGTTTTACAATCAGAAAGACAAAAGCGTACAAGAAGAATTTTGAGCAAAAACGTTGGAGTATTATGACTTTATAACGCCGCGAAACGGGATTTACAACTTTGAAGGAGTGGATCGAGAGCCTCAGACTTTGTTTATCAACAGGAGCTCGTACATTGTGAACAAAAGCAGCTACATTGTGAACAAAATGAGGTTAGTTTTAAAATATACCTTGAGGCTACTTTTATAATTATATGAATTAAGGAACAGTTTTAAATGTCAATTTTGCCAAGAGCATTCCTTTTTTCTTATAATAATTCCACAGACGTCTTGTGTAGCTTCTTTGTGCTTTAATAAAATAACATCACACAATACATTTGACCAGGTTGTGAATGTATGGTGAACCAATGATTTGATATATGTTTTGTTTTCTATAGGTATACAATAGTTCTGCATGATACGAAGCACTTGATAGAAATTGAAACAAAGAAACATTGCAAGTTTAAGATTTATATATACAGCATTACAATTTAATACTTTATATATGTATCTTTAAAAAATTCATTAATAATTCATAAATCTTGTGGCAAATCATGTCAGCCATAATATGTCACGTGAGTGACTTTGTATCTGATAAAATTCATCTTCATTAGTATTCTTTATATAATTGTTCATCCTAATTAGTATGATTATATAATTGTTCATCCTAATTAGTATTCTTTCGTAGTCGTATTTTAAGCTATTCAAAACACTCGAACTCACGTTTTATCATATCTAAAACGCTCGGCTGCGCCTCGCGTTTTAAATATAATAAAACACTCCTCGTGTTTTAAATACTACCAAGTCTCTGTTTTGATTTTATAGTGTACTTGCATTTTTCTAAATTTTGTAATTTTTTAAATTCCACTATAAGCATAGCAGCATGAGCTCCACCTTTGAATTTACTATATGAGTAAATTCTTAAACACGTCCGAATTTATCATTATGGTAAACTCGCGGCAAATTTTGAATTTATCATAATAATAAATTCGCGGCACCTAAAACTAACCTTAACCCCAACCCTAACCACTAACCCCTAACCCTAATTTTTTTAACTTTTTAAATTTTTTAAATTTTTTTAAAAATCTAACTTTTTAAACTTTTCTTGCTTTTGAAAACTCTTTTAAAACTTTTTAAAACTTTTTTAAAAACTATTTTTTTAAAAAAATTGAAAAACTTTTGAAAACGCGTGAAATTTGAAAACGCGTGGAACGCGTGACACAAAAATTGAGTTTATCGAGTTTCAGTTTTCTGTCTGTATATCTCTTCTCTGTGCTACAGATCTGTGGTATAAGTAATAGTGTAGGAACTATTAAGATATGGAATTGAAGAGTATAACTATAATAATATTGTATAATTGTACAATATTTGTTGTGTGTTGTATCAATTACAAAAAGCACGAAGCTAATATATAAAAATATTCGTCCAGTAACAGTAATTCTTGTATGAAAGTAGCAAAACGAGCTCGTGTTGATAAACAAAGTCTAAGGCTCTCCACTCCTTCAAAGTTGCAAATCCCGTTTCGCGGCGTTATGAAGTCATAATACTCCAAAGTTTTTGCTCAAAATTCTTCTTGTGTGCTTCTGTCTTTGTGATTGCAAAACTGGCAAAAAAACGCGAAAAACTATCATACTGTACTACAAATCTATACAAAAGTGGGCCCCCAGAATCGGGTGGCGGCTGGTGACTTCCGGCTTCACTTTTGCTTGTTATAGATGCGTTAATGCACCAATTCGTTAAGCAAATATTCTAGGACAATTAAGAAAACAACTATGATACACACAATGTTGTGGGAGAAGGGTTGTCGAGGAGAAATGCTCCGATTATACTTTAAACTGTGGGCAAAGTGTCGCCCCACAGACTCACTATTACAGCAATATGATTATGATATAAATCATATAATTATATCTCCTCAGGGGGTTGTGTTCCCCCATGTTGGACTTTACCCAAGGGGTAGTAGATCCCCGAGATGGGCATCTTAAATGTCCAAGGGGTAGTAGATCCCCGTGATGGTCATTGTTTACTTTAATGTCCAAGGGATAGTAGATCCCCGTGATGGTCATTGTTTACTTTAATGGCCAAGGGGTAATAGATCCCCGTGATGGTCATTGTTTACTTTACAATACACTGTACTATAATACATTGATTTGTGTGAGCCTATGGGGTTGAGGGTGACCTTTGGGAGCACTCCATCCCCACAAATACACAGCATGTGAATTCCCCATAGACGAAAAAACTCAACTCCCACCACAACTGTAATCGTACAGAAGACAGATGATCTTTGTGCTTTTCGAAGACGTACATATCGTCTATATTTCTCTTTCAGCAAACTTTAAATAATTAATTGATTAAAATCATGTTATATGAAAATAGAATTTTTTTTTTAACTATGCTGATCACGACTAACATCACGTCACTGAGAGATCGCCGAGAAAAATTATGCGAACATTTCTTTGAGAAGAATATTGTCAATGAAAATCTCAAAGATCTTTTACCACAAACAGTTTTATCTGGATATGATCTAAGACCGATATGTAAATATCATAATTATGTTTGCAGAACCGAACGTTTTAAGAATTCGTTTTTACCTCAAAGTATATTAAAGATTAACATTAAATAAGTTTTTAGAAATGTAAATAATCTCAAATATGTAATTATTAGGTAATTTTAACTTATCCTCTTAATTTATGTAATACTGGTGTAATTTAACCTTTTTGGGTTACAAAGTCAGTAGTCATTAAATTAAATCAATTCAATTCAATTCAATATACGAATGATATCAACTGACGCTTGTTGAATTCGTGTTTAGCCTCTCGATCTTGTTATAATTCCCCCAGCGGCGGCTTCATTTAACTTCATCGGTTGAGCCAACGTATTCCTTTGTCCACCAGAAAGGTAAAAGCGCTTGACCACGGTAGAGTTATACTTGAATAGACTGCGTCTCACTGAATCACACATCGATACTTGAGCCAAGGTATTCCTTTGTCCACCAGAAGAGTAAAAGCGCTTGCCCGCGGCAGAGTTATATTTCAATAAACATCGTCTCACTGAATCATACATCAATACATGAGCCAATGTATTCCTTTGTCCACCAGAAGAGTAAAAGCGGTTGCTCGCGGCAGAGTTATATTTGACTGATAAACTGCGTCTCACTGAATTATACATCAATACTTGAGCCAACGTATTCCTTTGTCCATGCACCAGAAGAGTAAAAGCGCTTGCCCGCGGCAGAGGCGCAGAGCTATATTTCAATAAACTGCGTCTCACTGAATAATACTGTGTTACTGACCGTTGTTCTATATCCACGAAATATCTTTCCAAAAGTATAATTTTGAAGTACTTTGCCACAGAGGTCATACAATTTTGCTTGCAAGTGACACAATGAGGTTTACTGATCCAAGCAGGAAACTATGCAGACAAAGAAGTGAAACCTGATTGGTCTATTTTCCCGCACGCATGGGAAGAGATTTGACAATGGTTTGTTGTTAGTTTAAAGATAAAGAGCAGAGCCCAGCAAATAACTTTAAAACCAAACATAATAAAAGTAAAATTTTAATTAGCTAACGTTTCGTTGTTTACAATACAACAGGTTGTTACAGGTTTGTTGTTAATTCAGCCTTGCGCTTTGCACGTGTATGATCACACGATTCACAGATTGACCTTTGTACCAGACCTTTGTACTCCAGGAGACTTTGCACAACTTTACTCTTGTCCTAACGCTTGTTTCATTAACTTAAGTTTATAATGCTATGGGCATGTATAAACTTGCTTTATCCAGTCTTATTTCAGATCAGTGGTATAGACATTTAACGTAAAGAGAGGTTTAAAGGCCCTGAAACAATATTACGTGACTGAAGCATATTTAAAAGCACATTAAAGTTAAAATTTAAGCCTTACTCTGTTACAAACGAAACAAATCAAAGTAAAGCAGAACAAAACCGATGAATCCACACAATGAATGTTCAGCGACATCGCTATTCATTTTCCTGTGGAATCTCAGTGGATGTTTATACTTCACATTTGCAAATTTAATCAATAAAACGTTTTATTTTCAATACTTATAAATGCGTTTTAATACTTAATACTACAAAAGTGTAACATGTTTTATACTCGTTCTATATATAGATTATTTTCGCCAGTTTTCAACAGATTCCTAGCCTTGTTCTGCATGCTTGAATTGTAAATTATTTACCATTTCCTTGTTATTTTACCATTTTCTATGTTATTTTCGTTTTGGATTAGATCGAATTACAGAAACTATTAACCCCGCTCGGAAATGGCTGTCTTTCGTTTAAAATTTTACGTTTTTGCAAATTCATTTTCATATTAGGCTAATTGGCGTTGATGAACTTGTTTTTATGTTTTCAAAACAAGATTATCCACATGGCCAATGAACACTTCCGAAATCAATGACTATTTAGAAATATTGTTTTAGGCCCTTAATATCCAATCATAAATTATGATTTGTGTTTGCAATAGACGGAAAAAATAACATCTATAAGGTTGACAGTCCTGAACTTTTGGGAACTGTGGTTGAGAAATTAATTCTTATATTTCTCAAATCATATTTCAAAGGTTGCCAAAAAGGTGGAAAAACAATTAGATGTCTTAAGTCAATTTAAGAATATTCTCTCACGCTCTACAAAGGTGCATGTGCCTGTGTAAATCCTTCATCATTCCGCACTTCAGTTAATGTTCTTCTGTATGGTAAAATTGTTCAAAAGCCGATATCAACGAATTGGAAAAACTGAACGAAAGAGCGTTGAGATATATTTACGATGATTTTGGCACAGATTACCAAGATTTAGCCCGCAGTAATGGGGGTACGCTAGATGACCGACGCAAAAACGAAATTTTAAATATTGTATTTAAGGCATTGAATAATCAATTACCTTCGTAAATTACGAACATGTTCAAACTGAGGGACAACATTAAGAATTTAAGAGGCACTAACAAGTTAGTGTTGCCTAGGGTTAATACCACACATTATGGACTTAAATCTACAATTCATGTAGCAAGCAAGGAGTGTAATGCCTTGCCTGATGAAATGGGAAACATTGTAATATGGAAGGACTTTAAGATAGCAGTTATAGAAACCTTATAACTACTTAAAATATGTGTTATATTTATAAGTTAAGTTGTATAGGGTAATTATTTATTAGGCGTTTTATTGTAAATAGGTATTATGCACGCCTATTAAGACTATAGTCATGACTATTTAAACTACTGTCATGGCCATTAAGACTATAGTCATAACTATTAAGACTATAGTCATGACTATTAAGACTATAGTCATGACCATTAAAACAATAGTCATGACTATTATGACTATATGACTATATGACTAGGCTCCGAGCTAGGCTGGATATTTCAAGCTAAGCTCCGAGCTAGTTATACTTGGCTCCGAGCTACTTAGACTTGGATCCGAGCTACTTAGACTTGGATCCGAGCTGGACTAGATATTGTAAGCTAGGCTCCTGCGTATTAGCTGGGCTTTGTGTAATATAACCTGTGTAAAGTTGAACTGAACACATCAACATGCCGAGAGCTTTACTCGTACCTGCAGATGTACGACCGACCAAAATATATTCCGATGAAGCCGGAGAAAATTTCAAAGTTATCGTCTGAAGATAGACAAGAATATACAAGAACTCTTTAAATATAAAAGACACCTAAACGATATGCTCTTAGAAGTAGACCTTATTAACTTTGTAAACACGTAAAGAAATAAATGCATGTATTTTAAAATTAAATTTTTGTTGAAATTTTTGCCCTCAAAACCACGAGCCCGATTTTAAGGTCCATGCCCGCGTAATAAATATAATCCCTATCTATCCTTAATATTAAGCACTTAAGAGATTAAACCATTGCTTGTAATCCATTAATGACTGGTAATGACTTTGGCGGTATACGTTTTAGAAACCCACAAAGGACAAAAATTCGATATAGCATATTTCGTTAGTATTTTTTCTGTCTCAAGCTCGCTGGGTGAAATAAAAAAAATAATTGTATATATCTATACGGGACCGGTGGATTAATAATTTGTTTAATGACTCTGTAATATGCAAATTCGACGATAACAACGGCGTTGACAACCATTCTAACTTGGGCTTAGCAACTGCTTAGTTCTGTTTAAAATTTTTAACATATGTCTGGATTTTTATTATTCCTTGTTTAATAGCCCCAAACATGGTGAATATATCCCAGGGAAAACCAAAGATAGTGTTGGACACTCTAAGATAATCTAATAAAACCTTGTAATACAATGTATTCAAATACACCTTTTATACTCTATTTCTATTGTCGTTTATGATTTGGGGGAATTTTGAATGAACTGGGCTATCGGCTAGAAACAAACTACTGTTTTTCGCATTTTTATGCGAGAACTCAAGGGAACTCCAAGAGAACCCCTGCAGAATTGCCCCGGAATCTTTGCAAACTCCTATACGTCAGGAGTTTTCGTAATACACACATCTCACTGCGCATGCGTATAAGTACAATATCTACGTTACGTTCTTTTGCCTGATCAAGACAATTTGGCAGGTCAATGACATATAATAAGAATAGAAGGGGTTCTAAATTTGACCCCTGGGGAACACCTCATTTAATTAATTTTCCGGATGATTCCACGTTATTTATTTTACATGTTTGATATAAACCAATTTAAGGCACCCCCTGTGATTCCATACAGTTTTAGCTTTTCAAATAGGATTATATGATCAACAGTGTCAAATGCTTTCCGTAGATCATGGAACAAGACTCCATTTATAAGGCCTTTAACAATATTTAGGAGCCAATTATTTGTAGCATTTAACAAGGACGTTACAGTCGAATGAGATTTTCGAAATCCAAATTGGTTACCTGACAGAATGTTGTTCTCATTTATATACGAAATTAACTGATTGTAAACATTTTTTTCTAAAATGTTCGCAATAGTCGACAAAATCGAAATAGGCCTATAGTAGTAGAATATATATGGAGTATGTATTCAAATTGAAAAATTAATTCAGTTTGTTAGAAGGAATATATGTCGGGGGATAAATATTAGCAAATTATTTTGTGTGTGTTGGTGTTATGTACTCAGGTGAATATGATGTTTGTGAAGTTACTCTGAGTGTTCATCCACACCGGACAAGCTGAAAAGTTAGCCTGGCCACGGTGGGAATCGAACCCGAGACCTTTGGGATACTAGTCCAATTATGCTCTACCAACTGAGCTACGCGGTCAAGTCGATGATATTTCGGAACTGAGTCTAGTTCCTTCGATATCAGTGCATTCTTATTTACAAACATCATATTCACCTGAGTACATAACACCAACACACACAAAATAATCACATATCATACAATGCACTGATATCGAAGGAACTAGACTCAGTTCCGAAATATCATCAACTCGAACCGACTTGACCGCGTAGCTCAGTTGGCAGAACATAATTGGACTAGTATCCAGGGCCGGAGATAGGGGAGTGTGCGGTGTGGGGGGTCTGCCATTCAGTCGGTAGGACTGCTATTTGGGTTAAATATTTCCGCACAAAGGGCAAGATATTTGGGGTTTTTGAGGTAAATTTCCGAATTTTGGTATGAAAAATTGAGGTAAAGTCATTGAAAAGCATTTGCAACGTACTCGTCCGGAAAATTTTTCCCTAAAAAGTTGTCGACGGGGGCGGGGGGGGGGAGGTTGTTGGTCTCCGAAAAATATTTTCTCGCCCGGGCTCCCGTCAACCTCTCGGCGACCCTGTTCGTCAGTCGGTTGAAATGACCTTGCACCCCCTCCCCCCCTAAAGAATTCCCTGAGGACGGCCCTGCTAGTATCCCAAAGGTCACGGGTTCGATTCCCACCGTGGCCAGGCTAACTTTTCAGCTTGCCCGGTGTGGATGCACACTCAGAGTAACTTCACAAAAATCATTAGCAAAGTATTAAACTGTAAAAACTTTCTTAAAATGCTAGTAATCATTGGTTTACACTCGGTTAAATACATTATAAGCACCGTGTAATTGGTATGAAATGATATCCTGAAAACGTCATGAGTGGTGCTAAGTGCACCACCCACGCCAGAACCTCTCTTCCCTACACTATTCACATTGAAACCTTTTGTATATACAACACTTGTATCTTGTTGTCAGCAATATTTCAATATATATATATATATATATATATATATATATATATATATATATATATATATATATATATATATATATATATATATATATATATATAGAGCTGCATCGTGAGGCATCAAAGGTAACTGTAAATAGCAGTTACTTTCATCCTGCTCATCAGCACTACACTGATGAGGCCCATAAGGCCGAAACGGTACCGTCTGTAGTAAACGGTACCGTCTATATATATATATATATATATAGATAGATAGATAGATAGATAGATAGATAGATAGATAGATAGATAGATAGATAGATAGATAGATAGATAGATAGATAGATAGATAGACAGATAGATAGATAGATAGATAGATAGATAGATAGATAGATAGATAGATAGATAGATAGATAGACAGATAGATAGATAGATAGATAGATAGATAGATAGATAGATAGATAGATAGATAGATAGATAGATAGATAGATAGATAGATAGATAGATAGATAGATAGATAGATAGATAGATAGATAGATAGATAGATAGATAGATAGATAGATAGAAATAGGGTGCTTTCTTCCCATGAATTTAGTGTAGAAGGCTTACAATTACAGCTTCTTTGTGGAAGGATTGGTAATTGAATTTTTGATATACTGGTGTTTCAAGTTCAAATCTGGCATTCAGTTCGCATGGTCGAACATGTAAGAACCAATAAAAACTAGACATAGTAATGTAGACGAACCAATCATAGCAGATTGTTGTAAAGCAGTATGATGGTAGTGTCCATCGAAAGCACTGAAACACGGTTACACAGGCTGCCGTTGAGCCTCTTCCCTTTTAAGTATTTTTAATTATTATATGTTCATATAGAATATATAGCTTCTTCCAAGCTTTCCTCGCAATATCTAAATCTGGAGATCAAATAGCAAGCTTTTCGTGCTAGGAATATTCATCCCCGAGCCGACGGCGCGAAGCGCCGTGCGAGGGTACTAATTTCCCCCGGCTATTTACACCCGGGGAAACGAAAGCATTAGCGGAGTCTAAAGTTCATCAAATATCGCGGGCGTGGGTCACCAACGGTGTTGGGTGGGT
>CACRXK020009842.1:0-18534 GCA_902702795.2 Paramuricea clavata
GCTACCTTTACCACCATGGGACTTTATCTATCATTTGCTAGACTATGAGACTATCAATGTATTTATTATTAATCTATTGAGAATAGATAGAGAATAATACATGGGTGCTTGGAAATACCAGTTTATTTCGAGTGTTGAACATGATATCTCACGAGTGAACGCAGCGAACGAGTGAGATATCATGTTCAACACGAGAAATAAATCTGGTATTTCCAAGCACCCATGTATTTTTCTGTTTATCCCCGAGCCGACGGCGCGAAGCGCCGTGCGAGGGTACTAATTCCCCCCGGCTATTTACACCCGGGGAAACGAAAGCATTAGCGAAGTCTAAAGTTCATCAAATACCGCGGGGGTGGGTCACTGTGCGTGGGTGGTCATCCTCACTGATCTCAAAAATATGGCGGACTGTCATGAATAGCGGACACTGATTGGTCCAATTTAAAGTTTGTATTATAACGACTGCATGACGACAGCGAAATAGCAAACATTTCTTGATTTGATGATTGATAAATTTCTTGCAAATATATCTCATTTTTGCTCGCATTTTTGCAAGATTTTGTAAATTTCAAAAAAGAAAGGGCGAAAGAAGGTAAGTTTGTTTTAAATATTAATTTTATAATTGTTTTAAAACCCGACGGCCTTTGCGTATATGAAACAACTAAACAAGATAGCATATATTAATTTCAGTGCATCTTTTAATGCGAGGATTTGAATTCATTTTATTACAAACTCAAAGTTTATCGAAAAGCCATTTATTTAAAGGCAGTTTAGTTTTATAAAGAACACTTTAAAACGTTTTGCGAAGCGTTTGTGGTTGAATTTTACCTTAAATTTAAGCTTATATTACGAATAATAACATACCTAACGTATATATGTTTGGGAAATTGATAATTTTGTAATTAAAAGTGATATTTTTAGGCGATTTTTCATTTGCAAGAATATTCCACTGGAATATTCTTAAAAAATTATCGTGTTACCATGACAACGGAAAATACAATGGTTTTGTCAGCAAGGCGAGGGTTTCTGCATGCATGTAATTTCTAGTTATATCAACAAAATTCATTGAAGAACATTAAAACGTCCGTGGCAATGCGTTTTACAACAAATTATCTATATTTTCACACGTAAAAATATCGTATTTTTTACGTGCGTTTAAATACAATTTTTCTCAGTGGCCAAAAACTCTATATAACACTTATATTTATATAACTAGGAGTTACTATCGCAAGGAAAATGCTGCCTCGCCCCAAGGGATCAAAGGTAGCATGCACAATTTGCCTGAATAAGGGCTGTTTATATGATCCCGATTTGCCTTTACCATTACTCTCATGATGTTTTTATATCATTATGTCAAACTAAAATCACCCCCAAATACATAAAGAATACATAAATGAAACTAAGTAAGTTATACTTTATAATTTAAAGTAAATTTGTAATGCAAAATATAATGAAATTAAAAAAATAAATAAATTCCCCACAGAGCCTGACCACATGTGGTTTTATATGAATACCTCCAATGTCTCCAATGCTTATAACTTCTTGCTTTTGAAGCTAGCCATAGCAACAAGTCATGCTATGCAAGTTTTTATTGATTTGTATCATTCAAATAGATGCAAGATTATCTGCATAGGCATAGCAGAGTGGGCATAGCATGACGAGTTGCTATGACTAGCTTGCCACTAAAATACTGTACAATATTATATATTTATATAGAGAACAATACATGGGTGCACAGAACACAGGAAATAAACTCTGGTATTTCCAAGCATTCATGTATTTTTCTGTTTACTATATAAAGGACAGTCTTTGAAAAGCGATATAATTTTTTGCAGAAAAGCGATAATTTTCACATATGAGATTATCATAAATTATCTCACATGTGAGATTATCAGTTTTATCAGTGCTTGAAATCTCTATAAAGCACTATACTTTGTATAAATTTAATAACAAATTCATGTATAGAAATACTATAATACAAAACTACGCCTATCACAGAACAACTCTAATTTTTGTTTAATTTAATACATCAGCTTCAGATGGCACCATTCATTTGTAATGATTAAGATTGTACTGAGTCAGAACTTCAAAACTATATAATAAGAAAGAAATTTTGAGCAATATCGAAAAAATATAGTATACCCTGAAATGTAGTGACACAGCCAGGTGAATATATGAATGTACAGTATTATGTAGCGGGCCGGTAGGATTACTTCTTATTATGCTGACAATGGACATATCTCAGAGATATATTTTTACAAACCGTCATACCTTGTACAAAAGTCCGGTGACATGCTATTGCATGTAACTGCTGGTAAGTTAATATGTGCAGACAACCATGAGTAGATTTACCGGGGGGTTAGTACTGAGTATAACACCTTGAGGTGTTATAAAGTGTTCAACTCCACCAAAATTTCACTTCATCCCTCCCCTCCTACTTTGTGTGAAAGCCTTTAACCCTAACCCATGCCAAAGCTCAGTGGTGCTGCTTGCACCCCACTAGAAAATGTTTACCCTGGTTCCGGAGGTTTAAAACAAAACTCTGGTTGAAAGCGGCAATTGATTCATCGAGCCGCGCCAATCAGTTTGAATTAGGGTCAGGTCCTGACTCTGTCTAATACAGTACAATCAGGTCCTGACCCTGACTAATACAATCATCCAATCAGGAGACAGAGTCAGGACCTGGCACTAATTCAAACTGATTGGCGTGGCTCGATGAATCAATTGCCGCTTTCAACCAGAGTTTTGTTTTTCCTCCGCCCTTCGCAATGAAAATAATAAAAATAAACCTGTGAAACCAGGGTAGAAAATGTTTAGCCACCCCTCCTTTTATAAAATTAAAATCCGCCCTTGCAGACAACAATCCACACTGCATTGCTATAGGGATATATTTTAATATTTATAATATTAAGCCCTGCCACACAACATTCCACGTTTGTTTTTAAAACGTGCAGAAATGGCTGAAGCACATTGCTATAAACATGTAGAATAAACACTATAAACTCATCGCCTTTGGAAATCACCACACAAACAAATAAACTAAAAGTAGATTTTGACTACTTGTATATTAACTATAAAGACGATCACTAAGTGCAGGGTTAATTCTCAGTGAAATGCATGATAAATTCATGCTGAATCTGAATTCATGAAATCATAGTGTTCTAAACATATTATATATGTAAAATGCCTTCATGTATATTACCAAAAAGAAATAAAGCTACCTTACCTGTATTATTGAAAATATAGTCCATATTTGCATCATAAAAATAAGCTCATAACTGTCCTTGAGAAGAACTTGATCCGTTTGCAATACAAAGTCATTGACAAAGTAAAGTTTGACCGCCCCCCTCGTTTAAAAAAGCTTCCTGAAGCCTTAATTATTTCCCCGGAATTACGACATCTTTACATACAGACAGACAGACACAAAATCGAGATCTCGACAATACATAGCTCGGGCAAAGAGACTGGACACAAGTAAACGCGATACTTCATGTTAAGAATAGTGTGCTGCCTTCGGCAGCAATAAATATAGATGTATAAAGTTTGTTCGTTCACTGCAACCAGGTATATCAATCATGTTTCGCTCGCTACTGTGGTTTAAATAAATGATTACAAAGACAACTTTGTAATCATTTATTTAAACCAGAGTAGCGAACGAAACATGAAATATAGATGTATTAATACATCGTGTCCATGTTTGAAAGGCATAGCTTAAAAAGTGGACGGGTATTCTGCAATCGCCCAGAAAAGAGTCACAAAAGTAAAGAAAAGCAAGTGGAAATGGCGAATATAACAAAATAAAATATGTTAGATGTCATCACCACACAAGATATGAAGCCACACACAATGTGTCCTGCTCTGATTTTGACATCTCAACAAGCAATACAATATTTTGAAATCACCAGTTGTGTGCGCAAGACAAACTGTGAAGGCGCATCTGATAATGAAGAGTATCCGCTGAATATTTGTTTAAGGGCGCGGGTCAATGATGCGTCCGACTATCAATGAGGAGTCCGACTGTCTACGGAAAAAATTTGCGTCGCCGATATCAATTCGATATATATATATATATATATATATATATATATATATATATATATATATATATATATATATATATATATATATATATATATATATATATATATATTTGGTTTCGTTAACTATACCATGAAACGAAGTTTTTATTGGCATGTATTTTTCATTAAATACGTCATAACGGTTATTGTAAGGGACGAAGTTGTTAATAAAGCCTGGCCGGACGTTTGAAATTAAACTCTTAGAAATGTTAAATGATGTTCTTCTCGAAGCTCACTCACGCAACGACATAGTCTCGGGTTTAGTTCTACATACCAACAAGAAAAGCCAGAAACCTGGGAAAATTGCTGTTGAATGTTGTATTCGGCAGAACATTTGTTTAACCAGAATCATGATTGGATATTAATTGATATTTGTGAGCGATCACAAAATAGCCGCTGTTAGCGTAAAGTACTGTGTGGTCGATTTTCCAATTTTGTTGAACTGAACATGTTCGACGAAGAATAAATAAGGACATTAATATACAGAGTATTTAGCTCGATATTCTCTCTAATAAACCCTATATTTTGGGGGTGTATATATAGGAGCGTAACTATTTATTTGCAATCGATTGTTTCCCCAGTTAAATATGATGAATGTTCACCAAACATTGTATGCTGTGCTCATGTTTTACCTGGGCGAAAGCTTTGTATTCTGTTTCAGAATGTATTTTTAAGGTCTTAGAATGTTACGACAGATAAGGCATATAAGTAAGGCCCAATATATTTCTAAAGTTTGTACCTTAATACGCGCAGTCAAATTTAAATTTTAAAACGGAATTTACCTGATAAAAACTTGATCTGGATGATTGTTTATATGAGGAGTCCAACGGCTGAGTCAAATTTGCAGCATTTTCGCTTAAACTTCTTCGCCGTCACATTTTACTTCTTATATCAAAAGAATCATTGTCCTTTAGTATATTACAAATCCTTTTCTAGTAGCCTCAAAAGAACATTATTGCCACTAATGATTTATAAATACTCTATTGACTACGGCATGAAAAGTGTTTGCATGTGGCAGCTACTGAAGTACGTGCCGCCAATAATTAATTTAAACTTGTTGGCATTGATTCAATTTTTTATTTGTGGTATTATGTACTCGGGTTAAGATATACTTTCCTCTCTGAGTGTGTGCGCACTGGGAATGTTTGCTTGACCGTAGGAATCGAACCCGGGACCTTCGGATTGATGTCCAATGCTTGTTTGCTAGTTCAACTGAGCTGCGTGGTCAAGTCGGTTTGAGCAAATGACATTTCGGAACTCAGTCTCTAGAGTTCCTTCCGTATCAGTGTGTTTTAGGTTAATGAATTTTTTTATTAGGATTTTAACTAGCCAGCATGAGTTTCAAAATAGCACATTATGAAGTATGAAGCGACATTCTTTCATTTGAATTGTTCCTTATTGCATGTTGCTGATTGTTGTGTATACTTTGTATTATGATGAATAGTACGGCTTAATTTGATCACAATTAAAGCGACATAGATTTCCAATTTTTGTTTGATATTCTCTTCATGCATTATAGCCCGTATTCTGTGGCACGAAAAGTCGCTTAGAAAACGAATTCCGTTGCCTGGGTTCGGGCACTACTTTGAAACAAGATAAATAATTAGGATAAATTATACAAAGTCCAAATCCGCTTGTTTGCACTTCCCAAAACCTGCAGTTTTCGAGTATTTCTTCTTCGAAAATTGAAGGAATCGACGTCTTTCGCAATCGATCGCCGCCATTTTGTTCAGGATACTTGGTGTAATAAACACTATAAATAGCGATTTTCGCGGGCTCACGCTCGTTCTTACATGAAGTTTCCAGCTTAGCATTTGTAAACATGGCGTCTTCTGATTCATGTTTAATTCATTTTGACGGGAAAAAAGGCCCACTTACAAGTTTTAGTGTGGTTTTGTATCAACAATTTTTTAGATTGTCGTAGAATTTGGCTAATGCTAGACGGGGAAGAACGCAATGTTCCTCAAAGAAGTTTGCAATTGTTAGCGACAGCATTGAAGTAGCACGGTCGAAAATATCGATGCAAATTTATCGATCGATTGCGAAAGACGTCGATTTCTTCAATTTTCGAAGAAGAAATACTCGAAAACTGCAGGTTTTGGGAAGTGCAAACAAGCGCATTTCGACTTTGTATAATTTATCCTAATTATTTATCTTGTTTCAAAGTAGTGCCCGAACGCGGGCAACGGAACTGAACGATATCGTGCCACAGAATACGGCCTATTAGTACGGGATAATGGTGTTGCGGATTTGCCAAAAATTAAAAGAAAATCTACGTGAATATATATGTTTCCCGTAAACGTTCAGTTCTTTGTTGTCTGTGTGGTATTCTGGAATCCTATATAAGATCAGACCTAGATATATTGTGTTTAAATTAACGCACAGACTGCTTCTTTTAGGATACCACACAAATTGTGTTGGTTATTTCATGTACTAATTTATTTAATTTTCTTTCGGGCCTGCAGCAATTGGTTTTCGTTTGACCTTTGAAGGTACCCAACCGCTGCCTGTCAAGTTTGTGTGTACTAGTGTATACGTATGTGGGCAATATAGGGTACTTGATAAAAACGCAACTATACGTATGACTTTGTGGAAAATACCACGTTTGTTTATTTTTAATTTCAAAAATTCTTACACGTTGGTACGAGTCTTCATCTTCGCAAATGATGAAAGACTAACATTCGATTCAGACGTTCTTTCACACTTCAAAGACTTTGGCTAGAAGAGTAGCATATAAATATGAGTATATAATCATGCTTTGAATAGGGATGACGGTGCCTATTTGCCAGAGGAATATATGCATCTCATTGGCAGGTGACATGATTCCTTGGGTATTTAAGAAGCCACAATTGCATCTTTAGATCACCCCTGATCAAGAAACTAGACTGGAGTGTCGAAACGTCGAGACTTGGTTACAATTCGACTGGGCTTTGTAATCATTTATTTAAGCTAGAGTAGAGAGCGAAACATGATAAAACAAATTAATAAAAGTGTGATTGGAAAGTTATTAAAACGCAACATCAATGATCATTTCATGTCAAAAATAAATTTCAGAAATCGGTCATGTGATAAGGTCATATATATATATATATATATATATATATATATATATATATATATATATATATATATATATATATATATATATATATATATATATATATATATATATATATATATATATATATTAATTGAATAATTCTACAAATTATTTAGTTCTCTTGATTCTAATTTAATTGTTTTAAAAAATGTTTTAAAATTTTTTTTTTAAATTTTTTTTTAAATTTTTTTTTAATCCACAGAACTAAGTAATTTGTAGAATTATTCAATTAATAAAATGCCTGGATTACAAATCTTCAACTCTCTTCAACTCTATATAAATATATATATATATATATATATATATATATATATATATATATATATATATATATATATATATATATATATATATATATATATATATATGTGTCGCGGGTTCGATTCAGGTTAATTCCCGCCGCACTCGAGTAAACGGTTCAGTTTGCGCACTCAGAAAGCGATGTCATAAACATGCATTAAATCATAAGCTTAAAACTCAGTATTGTATGTCATGTGCTTAATCACGCGAAACATTGCATATTATGAAGCGCATTTCAAACTCGATATCTCCTTTTGATTTCTTTCAGTTGTTATGGGTAAAACCGACGGGGAAATATTGGCGTTCCTGCATTTCGCAGTGACGGAGATGCGACCTATATGGCTTCTTTGGTACACTGTTTATAATACATTTGAAAGCATTGTAACAGGTGCTTCCATCTCAGACGCATTTGGGAATGAAGATGTGACAAAATGCTTGTCTGAGACCAAAATCAACGTAAAAGTCATTGAAGATTGTGCGAAATCTGCCTATAAAAGGTATTTGGCTTCTGGTCCCCAGAAACCTTATAGCGAGTGCAGTGAAATGTGCCCAGGATCCGGAGTTGGAATAGACGTTCCTGAGCCTCGAAGTATGTTTTTCTTTATGACTGTGTGGCTCTTTGGTATGTATATTTACCTTGACTGACTTTCTGTGCAGTTACGGAAATTTACTTTCTCCGAGGGGGTGGATCTCTCCTAAATTTCCGACAAAACCTTCAAATTACTGGCAACCACCTCGCCCCCAATTTGCACTCGAAAAGGCAGTTTTGCCCTCTTTCAGGTCAAAATTTCCGAAAATTCGACAATATTCCCAAAAGGTGGGGGAGGGGAGGTAGCCCCCCCCGCTCCACCGAGTTATCCACAACTGTGTCTGTGTTTAATGCTTAAGTAATGGACACCAGTTTCAATAATATTACTTAGCATTTCGGTGTCGGTTAGGTTACCTAACTAAAGCTGTCATTTTTACGTTTTAATAGAAAAATCCATGCTCATGGCAGCAACAGAATCTCGCTCAAAAATTCATATATTACAAACCATATAGCGCGTTGAAAATCACTTGACGCATATATCCGGAAACAGACGCTAATTCTTTCCAACAGGGGTTAGCTTTGATATTTCTGAGCAATAGCGTATAGGAACCTGGCGTAAAAACTGGACTCTGTAGCTCGTTGGTTAGAGAACTGCATCGGAATCAGAGGACCGCAGATTTGATTGCTGCCAAACAGACAATAGTTATATTTTTTTACATCTGCTCCTTATGAGGTGTAATAAATGTATGCATGAAAATCGCACTCAAAATTTCATCCAAAAATCCATTCAACAATTAGTTGTATCGATTGATGTACCCAAGAATTCTGATATTTAGCATACACACCTTACATTAACATTACCTTAGCATACGTACATGAACTTGCAGTTATAGCTCGACAACTGCATTCTATAACTCAGTTAGTTAGAACGCTGCACAGGAATCGCAGGACCACACGCTTGATTCCCGCCAGAAGGCCTTTGGCACAGAATAAAGATCCATACAGACGGGCCACTTACGTTGGAAGTTTTGAAGTTTCTGTCCTGGCGCATGTCCCATTACGGATGTTGGCTGCCATTTTCCTAGCCAGGCAATAAACATACATACATACACATACATTTCTGGCCAATAAACATACATACATACATACACATACATACATACATACATACATCGCCTTTATTTAAAACACGGTGAACCTTTAGTAATATCACATATTATAAATATAGTATAAATTATTGTAAACTTAAAGATATATGGTTGTACGTGTGGGAGTCGGACAAGACTTAAATAACATTAGTTTTAAAGATATTTAAAAAAAATTAAAGTGATGAAGTTAATCTCAGAGATTCAGGCAAGCTATTCCATAATGAAGCTCCACTATAACTGAAGTATCGTTTAAGATAATCCGTTCTAGGTTTAGGGGGAAACAGTCTGCCTTCAAAATCTCTGAGTCTATAACAAACAAATTTTGTAGATATCCATATAGGTGTTAAATTGTTCGTGACTTCACTTACAGTTACTATATATAAATTAATAAAATTATTCCATCCAAGTTCTTCACGTACAGAGCTACTGTAGATGAAACATCATAGCGCGTGTTATAACACGTGCAGCTCTATTTTGGATACTTTGTGCTATTTGTTTGAAAACAAAAACTCCGGTTTTTAGTTTTAAGTAAGTTTTAAATTGTCCGTGAATATGTTGGAAATTTAGAAATACTTTGTTAGTTTTTTTAAATGTATGGATGAAGAGCCAAGTAATATGGATATGCCAGATGAAATATTTATTATTATTATTATTTTAAGTCCTAAAAACTTATCCCATTGGCTCTTTCAATTTGATCATTGCCTACGAAAACATTAAGTTCATGGTTATCAAATGTAGCGAGACTTTGATGAGAAGCAATAACCATGAACCAGCTTTAAACTTAACTTGTTAACATTAAGCCATTCTTTAAGTTTACCAAGTTCTATATTCATAAGATTTTCAAGGTCATCAAATTTATTACTTTGGAAACTTATGTAAGTATCATCGGCATACATTCTAGGTAACACCTCATTCAGGCATTCGGGCAGGTCATTAAAATCGGCTAAAAACAAAAGAGGACCAATAAAAGAGCCATAAGGGACCCCGTAAGTTATAGGACAACTGTCGGAAAAGTTTCCATTGGCAAAACACTTTTGTTTCCGATTTGTTAAATATGGGTGAAACCAAGTCAAAATATTCTCATCTACTCCATAATATTTAATTTAATCAGTTGTATGTTGTGATCAATAGTATCAAACGCTTTCTTTAGATCAATGAAAACAACTCCATTAAAGAGGCCGTTATCAATATTTATACACACCAACTATTTAGTATATTTATAGTTTCCAACAAAGCAATAAGAGTGGTGTGATTTGGTCGAAATCTGGATTGATATTTCGACAATAAATCGTTACTTGTCAAGTAGCAATAAAATTGATCATGCACTAATTTGCCAAATATTTTAGCAACAGGCGAAATTATTGATATTGGACGGTAATTATTCAAATCATACCTTGTTCCGTTTTTAAAAACAGGGACGACCTTAGCAATTTTCCAATCATCTGGATAAATTCCCTGAATAAGAGATTGGTTGAATATTTTAGTCAACGAAGGGGACACAACATCGGCTGATAATTTCAAAATTCTTCCTGGAATACCATCAAGACCTGTGGCATTATTAGAGTTAATAGTTTCAAGCAAACGAGTTACATTATGTGTTTCAATTCCAATAAATGAAAATAGGCTACTGTGTTTGTAAGTTTGATATAAAAGGTGGGATCGGTGTCTGAACTATCTATATTACTAGCAAGCCTTTCACCTAAATAAGTTAAGTGTGAATTAAAGACATTTGCAATAGCGGATGCATTTGTTACTTCTTTATCAGGAAGTTTAATTTTTTTGACAGTGGCTGTATTACTAGTTTTACGAGAACGCGCTAGACTGCCTAGCTGCTCCGTCTTATGGCCAGTAAACTGCATAATTTTGTATAAAAAAACGAAGATTCATTGCACCGCTGAGTGGTCCTTCTGTCACTGATCTTTATTCTGTGCCTATGGTTCGGAACTTTCGCGTCTGCTCCTGTTAGGCATAATGTATAAAAATCACAATCGAAATTTCCATGCACAAATTCCTTTCGACATGCAAAGTAGCGTATTTCATGATTGTTAGCGTACTTCACGAATTTTTTACCTAAATGTTATAAATAACTCTCTTTTTTCATTGCAGGTTTCCTTCTGGTTCTTTTGGTGTATTGCATCTACCACCACCCCGATTACCACACTGGCAGCTACATAAAGTTTACGCAAAATCTTTATGGAAGCAAAGCTTACAAGATTGTGGCCAATTGCACCTTCGTGGTCTCTGTTTTAGTTATTCTGATCGGAATCTACCTTTTAATCAAGTACGAAAAGGGATGGACCCAATACATCGTGGCATTGCTTTTAATGGTGATGGCATCAAGAAATCTCGTGCTCAACAAGAGTAACGGCATCGACATCCAAACCGAATCGTTCTGTAATTTGCAGATCTCTCGCGGAAATGCCCTGATGAGGGTACTGAATTTGTTTCTGACAACCAATACTGTTCTTCTGGATGAAATGGAGGTGCAGCTCATGAAGAAACAGTTCCCTGATGATATAGCAGCCGCCGATGAGCGCGAGGAAGGATGTTTGGCACACTTTTCTTGGTATCCACTTAGTGATGAAACTATCGACGAATTTTTGGCAAGCAAGAATGAAAGTAACAGTACTGAATTGACGGAGAAGGTTTAAGTAAACTAAGTATAATTACATAGGTGATTATTGAAAATTTTCCACGCTGATTGGTTGCCGTTGAGGTGATTATAACGCGATAATCACCAAAGCGATTTTCGAAATATTATGGCGGCCGTCGGCCGAAGTCGTTTGACTATTAAATGATGAAGAAATGTGTAATTCTATATTTTTTTCCCCAGATAATTAATCATTTATGAAATTATACTAAAACTTATTATACTAAAACTATTATTCGCCTCAGGCTCGATGGTTATTGTTAAATGAAAACTTCGACTAAGTCTCTGTCCCTTCTCGCCGATTATCACCTAGCCTTCGGCGAAAATTTGTTAATTATTTCTGTTTTCTATATTCATATTGATATTTTATAAAGGGCCCACTGTAATTGGTGTTCAGCTGTTGTGGTGTCCCAGCTTCTTTAATGCAATTGTTGTATGATGTTTGGAAGCGAAGCACAATAAATAAAATTTTCCTTGTAAAGGAAGGCCACACTGTTGATTCAAGTAAAACTGTGGGATGCAGAATAATTTCAAAATTGACGTAATTTAATAACTAGAAGAAATATCGATAGCCATAATTTGTCAAACATAATTCCAAACATAATGTAATTTGGCAATTAAAACGAGTATCAATTCTCGTAATTTTTTGGCAGTAATTTCCAAACGTAATATGTAATATAACTTAGCGATTACATCAAACAAATAAGTTCTCCATCATAATTCTTAACGTATGTCATTTTGCACACTTGGTAAATTTATGTAGTAATTTTTGCCAATTAAACGTCCGCTAGACCCAGGTCCTAAATTCCCCAAAACGCGCGGTTATTAAAATTAATTTATTTTCAAAATTAATGCAAATATTTCCATATTATATTCTCTTTTTGACGGACTGGTAACTTGTATTAGCGTTTTCCCGCCTCGAAACTAGAAAGCTCGAATTCTTATCTTCATTTTGACATCAAGATTATGCGGTTTGGTGTATTATTCGCGTTGCAAGTTCATATGATGTTGTGAAAATTGTGATCATTAATATTGTATATTTTGGAAGGTTAGTTGGCATGAAATTTTTAAATCTTTTGCTGGCTTTTCACCTTTTTATCGAAAAAGTACAACCATAAAACCACAATATAGTTGTCACTATTGCTCTTTGGAAGGCTGAAAGGGCTCTATCATTTTTTTAGCCGATGAAAATTTCGAACACATTTTCGTATTTTTCAGTTAGATACAATGAGCTAGCCATTGTTAGGTCATTGGGAGCAAGAAACGGAGAGCAACCAGTCGAACCACCAAGACGTCGCAGAAACTGTAGTTTCCTTTGGGAGAGCTTGATCAAAAGAGAGATGATTTAAAGGAAAATTTACTCTCCAAGTCAAGAGAATTAAATGCTTTGAGGAAAAAATATAAAAGGATAGAAGAAAAAATATGTATTATTTTTTAGATAGAGTGAAGCTTCTCATTTAGGACAAGAATTGCTGTAAATGCCAGTTAACTGGTTTACATTATATGTTTGTTGTTTGGTTTTTTATCTTATCCTAGCTTTTGCCGATCTTGGTAAATTATTCACGATAAAGTAAGATGGGCATGAATGCTAGTGAATACTGAATAGAAACTAAAAATTAAACAAATTTCATCTCTTCATAACAGCTATCCATGTATTAAATGTTTATATTAAATGCTTTTAAACTATTAAAATGGTCAATCACTCGGAAACTCGGAATCTCGGAAACTCGGAAACCTGGAATCTCGGAAACTCGGAAGTCCCTTCTCGGCCATCGTAATTAAGATATATTTATTTTTGTTATGGTGACTTGCTGTGGATGCACGCTCACGGAGGCGAGCATTCAGGACAATGGCATTTCGATTTTTGAAGTTAAGTTCATACTTGGCAACTTAATAATAATAATAATAATAATAATAATAATAATAATAATAATATGACTTTATTTAAGCACGATAATGTTTAAAGCATAAGTTTGTGGGGTCGTGCACTTAGAGATATATACAAAAGTTCTAAATTACATATAAGAATTAATTACTATATATTTACTAACTATGTCTATAAAAAGACAAAGTCTTTGAAGGTGATTGTTTTTATGGCCTTTTTTACGAAAGCGTTAACATTGTCGAATTCATCAATGTTTATTTCGCTATATTTTCGATTTATATCATTCCACAAGGTTGCACCTCTATACGTTATAGAGAGCTTCAAAGTTTTTGTATTGAAGCGGGGTGCAGATAGTTGGTATTTGGCTCGTAGAGAGTAATTGCATTCTCGTCTGCTTACCATGTCTGACATCGAGTTAGGTGTTACATTCTTAATTATTTTACAAATTAGTTTCAATATAGTTGTCTTATAGTAGAAGAATAATGTGTTCTAACCGACTTTGGAAAGCACATCTACCGATGGCATGTATCTAGGTAATTTGTATATAATTCTTGCAGCTCTACAATGCAAGCGTTCTAATGACTTGAAGTTTTCCTTGTTACTACATCCGCCCCAGACAACCAGTGCGTAGGTAATGGATGGAAGAATGACTTTAAAGTATACATCTAATAGTATACACTTGTCGGCAAAAACCTTGATGTTTTTACAAGATTTAATTTGTTAATTAACATAATTCAGTTTTAGTTCCGATATATGTTCATTCCAACTGAGATTCTCATCAATGACCATCCCGAGAAGTTTCGTCTTTTTTACCCACTTGATCATTTGCTCTCCTAGAAAAACTGGGGCAAGTGAGCCTATTATACGTTGTCTTGAGAGGAGCATCAATTCACTTTTTTGGGGATGTGGGGTTAGTTGGTTGGCTATGCACCACACATAAAGTACACTCAGGGCTTTGTTATGTGTCGATACCACTTCGTCGGCTGAGTCTTCGATACAATATAACATCGTGTCTTCCGCGTACATATAAACATTTCCAGTTTCTACATTTTCAGGTAGATCGTTTGTAAACAGTGCAAATAGGGTGGGGCCTAATACTGATCCCTGTGGGATTCCGTAGGTAATCTTCGCGATAGAGGATTCTTTACCATTTACAACCGTGTACTGCGTCCTGTCACTCAGATAGCTTTTTAACCACGTGAGCAGGCTGCCACCGATGCCAAAGTCGTTTTGAAGCTTGTTTTCTAGATTGGGTGGGATACACTGCCAAATGCCTTTTTAAAATCTATAAAGGCCGCGGCAACTTTTAAGCCGGAATCGACTGCCTTTCTCCAAGTTTCTGTTAAGTGAGGCAGAAGCAGTTCCGTGGAACCTCTTTATGAATGAAGCATCTCCATGTAATTTTATGTTTACTTATATGACTTCTGCAATAGCTACAAATGAAATAACATGCCGAATTATTAAATACTTACTAATAGCATCAATAACTCTCTTTCTTCTTGCTGCAAAGTTTCAAAAATGTGTGCAGGTTTTTATCCAATATTCCATATAAAACAAAGATTTATGGAATGCGCAATAGCAAAAACATTCGTCAGTTACAGAATTCAACAACATTTCCATAGCAAATGATTTCTTGAGCGATGATCAAAACATAGTAAACTGGTTAGAAAATTTACAATTCCAGAATATACGACGGTATAATAAGATAAAAAAGTTCGACGACTTCACATATATAACCTCAGGATATTGAAGGAGGAGCAGGGCGCACTTCGTCTCACCGGCAGATGGATATTTAGGGTGTAATGCGCCTAATACGGTCTTGAGTATATGAAAGTGAAATGCAAGGTAGATGCATTTTCTTCAAGTAATACATCAAGAAACGAATGTTGTATTCTTCGTCTCGGTGAATATTTACCTATAATCACTTTGCCTTCGGCGAATGATTGTAGTATTACAGTCATTACAAACAGATAAAGTGGATGCGATTAGAAATTTGCAATGCAGTTCAACATTTAGATATATAGCAAATTTTATACGATGATGATCTCGTAGGGAGACAACATTTTGCCTGATTAATAAAAATTCTTTTTCGACAAAAATTAGGTTCACGGTGGAAACATGGGTTTACAGAGGTGCACTCATTTTCGGAGTGTGTAGTGCGGGGGGGGGGGGAGGAAGAAATGTATATGATAGATCACTTACGACATTTCAAAGTTACGTGCGGGGAGGGGGAGGTTACAGGGATAGCGGATTGAGATTGATTTTCCACACATCAGTTATCATATTTTCCTAACGCTAAATATTTCTTCCTTTTCCACTATTTTAATACTCTTCGTGGTTCCCTTCCACCATTTGCTATATTTCTATGTAAAATCTGCACCGTTTATGAGTAGTATCTGCCTAATTTTCTATTGGTATTGCATTGCCCGCCCTTGCGAAAATAACTATATTATATTGCTATTTTAATACTATTTTGTTAATATCACCCCTATTTTTATGCTATTTTATTCAGAAGCAACCCTATTTTAATTCTATCATAATATTTCACCAAAAGAAAGAGCCACATTTTATTAATGTTTTATTTAATTTTATTCCTATTTTTATAGATAATAGAAATAAAATCGCATATTTTAATACTATTTTCCAGAGCCTCAGGGAAAAAATAGGTTTAATATAGCCTATTTAAACTCTATTTTACTTCACTAAAAAGCAGTTAGAAATTAAAATAGATATAAAATATACTATTTTTAAACTCATAAAATAAAATAGGCTGTCTAAATCCTATTTTACCTTGCAAGTTAAATGCACAAATTTCAAACAGGAATAAAATATACTATTTTAATCCTATCGTTCATTCATAGTTAGCAAAATACCAATAAAATAGACTATTTTAAACATATTTTGCACGTGCACAAAATTACATAAATTAAAACAGATATAAAATATAGTATTTTAAAGCTATTTATTTTTTAGAATACGCAAAACAGAATAAAATAGACTATTTTAAACCTATTTCACATTTTTAAAAATGCCACATTTTTCAAATAGGTATAAAATATACTATTTTAAACCTATTTACTTTCCCTAATTTGCAAAATATAATAAAATACACTATTTTAATCCTATTTTACATTTACAGGAATTCAGGATTACAATTTGCAGATATGTACAAAATAGTCTATTTAAATTAAAACATACTGAATTTTCCTACTTAGCAAAATTAAATAAAATAGAACCGTATTTTACATTTACATCGATAAGGGACCAATCATTAATAATGGAAGGGGGGTGAGGGGCGGAGGGTTAGAAATGGGGGAAGCTTCGACTATTGCGTACAGCATGCTGCGTCATCCCCATTGGTCATCCCATGCAGTGCTTCCACTTGCAAGGAAACTTCTTTGCAAAAAGAAATAAAGTTTACTAGGAAACGGCAAGGAATTTTGGTTTCAGCAAGGAAGTAGCATATTATGTTATTTCTAATAAATCCTAAGACTATGGCAATTCCCAAGCAAATTCGCGTCAGGAAATGTCGAAAATCCAAATCCTACTCCTGGGGAATGGAAAATCTGAAAAATTTCTGAGGCATGACCTCAAGCCTCCTGTTGCAGTTTTTAATAATTAATTTATAATTTATAATTGCAACGTTCATGGTGTTTCTCGCCCGAGAAATACACCGTCATTCAGGATAAATTATTGTAATATCAGATTTAAACTAGGTAAAATTCATCTTCATCAAAGGAATTTTGTCAAAAATAAGGAAATTTTGAGCAGTTGGGAAGGAAATAAATTTTTTGAAAGTGGAAGCACTGAATTAACACCCCGCCATATTTTTTATAATCAGTTCGTGATTTCGAAGTTACAATATTTCGCTCGATATTTCGAGCCGATGAAGCTTTATTAACCGTGAATAAGCGGAGATGAAACATCAGGGATGATTGAGTAATATCCAGGTAAGAACCGTATTATGTTTTATGTATAATAGACCAATTTTGAAAGGAAATATTTGCTATCTTCATTCGTGAATTTTGAGAATGCACTTGTTTGTTGACCTTTGATGTTTCGGCTTAAAATTTGAATTTGCCGCGACAATTTCGAAGTATAAGTTACAATATTTCGCTCACGATATTTCGAGCCGATGAAGCCTTAATAAGCGAAGATGAAACATCAGGGATGACTGAGTAATATCCAGCTAAGAATCTTGTTATGTTTTATATATAATAGAGCAATTTTGAAAGGAAATATTTTCTATTTCAATCTTCATTCGTGAATTTTGAGAATGCACGTGCTTTATGTTTCGGCCTATAAAATTTGAATTTGCCGCGACAATATTTAAAACGATGATATAAAACAATATTAGTTTAATTCAAAGGCTTACATTTGACTCGGTCTTTATATTAAATTATGTTTATTGTAACTAATGCCAAATAGTTAATAGTTGTGTATATGACAGATTGCCAGATTCCAGTGGCAGTGTTTCTTGTATCAAAATTAAATAATATATTATAGCTTGGCATCTACCCAAGTTTCAATCCTCAATTCTGTATATGCTTATAAAATACCTAGGCATATCCCAGCTAAATGTGCATGTCTCAGTTACAATAGTCATAGAATAAAAGTTATTCTGAATAAGGAGTGCATTATATAATAATTAACACACAATTTATAAAAACTGTATGTTTTGAATCAAATATGATTCACCTTCAGCAGTGTTTCACAAGATATGTCGCTATATTTGCAAGACATGTCGTTATATTATATTCTACTTACAGTATATCTATCTTAGTCTAGGACCTGTATAGGAGTTTGTATGCGTTTCATTTACCACATGTAATCTCAACTGTTTTAG
>CACRXK020009843.1:0-13443 GCA_902702795.2 Paramuricea clavata
TCGCTCATCCTTCAACGTTAATTTAAATTGAAAGGTTTCTCAAATACATTCAGTTACTTCTTCGAAGAGATAAACAAAGTCATGGTTTTATACGCCAAAGTCATGGTTTTATACATTGTCGTACGAGTTAAATATTTGCACGATATTAACTCATGGGGCACTTCTGACCAATGGGAATTTTGCGTACGCTCCGTACGCATAAATCGACTTTTTACTAATAAAGGTCGCAGGCCGTCTTCCCATGCAGCCTCTGCCTGACAACGGCCTGCGAGCAGGCTACCACCAGCCTAGTCCCAGTCGTTCTGAAGCAAGCGCGAGAAAAAAGTGGATGTAGTACGAGACTGGGACCTAGGTGTGACGTCACCGCTCAAGGTGAAGCGTTCCGCACAGCACACACAGGCATAAAACTTTTAAGACTTATTTAAATATATCAAAGCAGCGAATAGAGAGAGAGCCTGGGACTAGGCTGTACCCCCACTATTCAAATTTATAACACCATACCAAAGACAGGTCTATCCTTTGCACACATGAATATTCAAGTATTACTGACAAAATTGACCAGGTTAAAATATTGATCAATGATATATTAAAACACTCGTTACAATCATAAAATTATATTTTTGTGTTCACAGAGACCCATCTAAACAATTCTTGGTCTGATAATGAGTTTCAAGTTGATAATTTCACGCGAGATACCAACAGAACCTTGGTATTTATACCCATACCTTAACATGGCAGTACCCTAGCATATATACATGAACTTGTGGTTGGAGCTTGACAACTAGACCCTGTAGCTCAGTTGGTTAGAACGCTACTCCGGAATCGCCTCAAGATTTGATTCCTGCCAGGGACCTAAAGTTGCATTTTTCGCAGCTGTTCCTGGTTAGGTCTAATAAATGTATATAGAATTGCCACTCGATAATTTCCACCTACAGAACCCTCCAACTATTATTCGATTGAGTGAGATGCCAACAAAATCTTGATACTAAGGAAAGATAGATCCTATTCAGCTGGAAGTGGTCTAATTGTTTATGTTCCAAACGTTTTTAATTTTAAACGTAGAAAAATTAGAAGACTCGCACGTACACCTCATATTCTATCGATCACGCCCATAATTATTCTCACCCGACATCGTCCTCCCTCCAGTTCCATTCAATGGATGAAGAAACTTAAATGCATGCATATGATGAAATCTTTAGAAAATGAAAAGAAGGAAGTGAGTATAATCGGTGTCTTCAATGTGAATATATCCAACCACTCGCACTATCGATCTCTCAAACTTCTTACCACCTCTTTTCAATATACACAATTAATTAAGAAATAACAAGGCCAGTGTCTGCGTCAATTATTCACCACATATACAACGCACCCTCTGTCAGTCTTAAGTGACTACTACAGGATATTCTGTACTAGAAAAATCAACCCCAAGGCACCACATCGCGGACTAATCACCTCGAAATAAACTTATCATGACAAAAAGAATCGGAACCCAGTTTTACTTAACGAATAATTAAACAATTTCCTTAGCATCTCCTAGCTCCAGCCTGATGTAACTGATCCCTACTCATATCTTGATATGTGCATGGACTCACATGTACCTGACTATCCTAAACAGCCATGTACCGCTTGTTGAAAGGAGAGTAGAAACGCGACGCCTTCCTGGATGGATCACTAAAGATATACGTGAACAAATGAAACCCCGTCACACTCCCCTAAGACGAGCATAAAACACGAAAAAGCTAAGCTAGATCACTGATTACACTATAAACAACTCCGAAATAGTACATCAAATTCAAAAGTGAAGCACTAAATGAAAACATTTCAAAACCATTGTTATGGAATATCTTTCGTCCTATGTACAGGTAGGTAATGAAAATCAAAAGTTAAAAAATAGCAGCGGAATCCCACTTGTCGTTTTTGATCTGACCTCTCTGACTGTTGTAGCGTCATTCTCCGCTTGGTGATTTTCCAAAATTGTTTTTTATTCGACCCTGTGCTGTTCCTGTGCGATAGTTTACTTTTAAAACAATCAGGAATCTCATATTTTACTTCTTTTTGAATAAGAAGTCGACAGGAAGTAGAAATTTATTTACATGATATACTAGTACTAAAAGAAGTAAACCATAAAAGTATTAATTTTTGTTTAGTCTTGTTGCTGATATCGTGCTGTTTAATTCAAAGTTTAACATGGAATCATTTCTGACCTCCATTGAAACGTTTCTCAAGCTGATGCCTGACTTTCGTCCCAAAAACATTCAGGGCAAAATAAGATCAAAAAGCAAAGTGCTGTATTATCCCGTGGCTTTAATAGATGACAATATTTTCTTGAAAGAAGAACGGGTGACTGAGAACTGTGAGGTAGGCTGTTAACTTATTCTTTCAGAAACTGCCTGGCAGGTGCTGGCGGAGGTGATGAGGAATGCGATTGTGGATAGAAGAGTATCATTAATTTTGATAGTCCGCATGGGGGCGTATTGGAAAGAATGCTGGGGCTTATTATTAGAGCATTTTCAGTGATGTTTTCAATCTCGTACCCAGGGTTTTCCCCCTACCCTCCTACCTCGTGTCTTAGTCACGTTACCCATTCCACCAACTGATTCGTGTTTTAAACATTGGTGGTCATGTGGTAGAAGTCCAAGTGCTCTCAAAAACCTTAATTATAAGTGGGCGTAATAGGGAAATTTCATCATCATAGTTATTGAAGTATTAATCATTTTCACAGAGGGCAGAGTTTCCTGCAGATCAAGAAACACTTCATATTGTATGGCCTCATCGCTGGTAGGAAAATTTTATTAATGCTGCTAGTTCAATTTTGCACGATGTTGGGTTAACATGATGGACTGTTGAAACAGTGAAGTGCATATAAACACACTTCAACCACTTATTCGAAAATAACTCCTGTACTGTGTGTTGTTCACCGATGCATAAAATCAAGCATTAACCTTGGAAATATGCGTGCTTTATTTTTTATTTATTTAATTTTATTTTATTTTATTTAATTATATAATCATTAGATAAATTCTATAATTAATGTATAGTTATAATATGATTAAGTAGGCAATATAGGACAATTTATTCCAATGCATTTTGCATTTACATTTTCTTTTGATAATAAGTGTTTCAATACTTTTCTTGAAAGTAGTGTAAGACTCAATATTTTTGTATTTATTATCAAAACCATTCCACACATGCATCTATACTCCTTTGAAAGTAAGAGTATGTTTTGCATAATTAGTACTAGTTAAAACATGAGCAGCCGATCTTTCTCTGATATACAAACTCGAGCCGAAGACGAGAGTTTGTATAGTATATCAGATTAAGATCGGATGCCGAGAAAATCAAAGCTAGAGTTTATGTAAATCAGGACAAATCTTTATCCGATGTACAAACATTGATTAAACATCCATTTCTTTTGAATTTTTTCATGAATTATTAATGAGTATTTTAAGTTGTTTTAAAAGTTTTGTGAAGTTGAGATGTACTTCTTGTGTTGGAATCGAACTCTCAGCGGTTAAAAAATTGCCTGCACAAAATTGTGGACACATCGCAGAAGTGCAGCGGCAGGAATGGAAGCAGGATATCGTGGGTTTTAGGACAGGCATGAAAAAATGGATGCAAAATAATGGCATGATTCGTGATCAAATATGCATTCTGTAAATATTGTTATGAACGGACCAAACGGAGGAAATAATAATAATATTAACACACCGGAAAAACTTCAAAATTATTAATGAGTTTCTCTAGTAGATCTGGCAAGCGTTGATTGAGTTGAACAGCGTGCGTCATAAGTATTGTTTCTTGTTGTCCAGGGAACATGATAAAGACCCAGAGTTATTTTTCAACACAATGTTTCAACTGAGTGACCTTGGAGTGACGTTTCGTCTATCAGTTCTTGGCCAGGTCTTCAAAGACGTCCCAGGTACAGGAATACATGCAATAATATAATATATGAATATAAATACCAGTTGTATGTACTATTTACAACATGAGAGGCCGTATTGTATCAGATATACCCAGTCTAGACCTAGGCTATATATTTCAATATTCAGCGCTTTTTCAAATCAGAAGACTTGGACCTGGAGGCACCTTGCTCACGCTTGCTTTCATTTCGCCTGTGGTCACGACGTAATACTTACCAAAGCTGGCCCAAAATTGACCAGACCTACCAAGCCAGCCGAGTAAAGGGGTAGGTCTAGGGCTGCCTGAGTCCCATTCCCCAAGTCCTGAGCAGTAAAGTCTCCTTGACTGTCTGTTCATGGTTATATCTAATATATGGAAAAATATAGATGCCCCAGTGACCGCGGAGTGTGTTTATAAGTGACGAAGGGGCACGCGATCGAACGAACTCTATTGTGGTCAGATTATCTTGATTATATACCCCCCCCCCCCAGCTCCACGGTCTATGTGTCTTGCATCTGTTAATCCGCCACGAAATGTGCAGTATCTCATTATTTAATTTCAGAAATATTTTCTGTGGCAAAAGACAGGCTAGCTCGACACATCGTTCATTGGGGATATCAAGAATCACAGAAGGAATATCTGAATGTTTTGAAACATGCTGATGTTGCGGTTTCCACTGCAAAACACGAGTTTTTTGGGGTGGCAATGTAAGTAGAGAGAAAACGAAGGTTGAACATCTCTAATACAATTTGTCTGCATGTATAGTAGCATTCCTGACGAAGACTACAACTTTACAGCAGGGGTGGATATAAGTACCATTTGCTATCCCCTCTGGGGGGCGGACGTCAAGTGTTTGGTAGAAGAAGTGACCTTAAAAGAGGAGATGGGGAGGGAGAAGAAAAGTAAAATTAAAATTCGTGGAAATATTGTTATCAAAAAGTTTGAAATGTTTTCCAACTGCGCAACCTTCCCACCCCCAGAAAATTTCAATAGCATGCATGGCTAGACAACTGGAAGCTCAGATTCCACACACACTGGTCGAAAAACTGAACAATTTTTTCTTCTGACCGCGCCTTGATGTAGGAAGAAGTGATCCTTCCAAAATAAGGGGGGGCGGGGAACCCTAGTGGGAACTATATACAACCAATTGTACACACGTAAAAACGCTGAGCCCGCTGTTTAACAGGATTGAACAATGTTTTGCTGCCCACGTTGTTCACACTTGTCAACAATATTGAACAATATTGTTGAGCCTGAATCGGGTGTAACAATATTGTTCAATATTGTTGACAACTATTCAAATATATTTATTGAGAACATTACATTATATAATTAATATTATATACACTTATATATAATTAATATTATGTATAATTAATATGAACTCAAATGGCATAAGTACAAACGGGACGCGAAGTCCCATGCAAGGTGCAAACCCCGAAGCAGCGAAATACGTACATAAATATAAATACACACACATACATAAAATACAAATATATAAAAGCCGCTTCCCCCTATTAGTATGCACCATGAACACAACCACCTGAATGCTTCACGGATGTGTTAGCATAATAATTTCAAACTCACAAGCATAATGAATGCTTCACGGATGTGTTAGCATAATAATTTCAAACTTACAAGCATAATGAATGCTTCACGGATGTGTTAGCATAATAATTTCAAACTCACAAGCATAATGTGGTTGCATTCAGTGAACACAATAAGAGGAACCATCTATTAAAACTACTTAAGATCTGTGGCAGGTGCAGTCCCGCACCAGTGTCCAGGTGCATGGCATGTCCACGTCAAATGTTGCCGTAACAAGTTAGCGTAAGTGGCTTTAAGAGATCTTTTGAAGATGGAGAGGCTGGCAAAGGTGGTAGAGGGAAGAATTTTGCAGACGTGGTTCCATAACTTGACAAGCCGGTTGAAATATGAGGATTGAAATGTTTTGGATTTACAGAAAGGAATTTTGAGTGTGAGAGAAGGATTTCGACTAAGTCGTGTTCGGCCATTGTTGACAAATGAAACGAAACTATGCACGTCAAGATCAATATGCCCATACAGTGCCTTAAAAAAGAAGACTAAGTCTTTTATTTCTCTCTCGTAGCACAGGGGTAATAAGCCAAGAGTTATCAGCCGCTGCTTATATGCAATTTCTCCGCGCTTGGCTTGCAGTATCCAAGAGGTGGCTCTCCTTTGTACACGTTCCACTGTGGATCTCATTTTGATGGTAGGTGGAGACCAGACTTCGGTGGCGTAACTTATCTGGGACTTCACGAGTGCCAAGTACAGCATCCGCCTCACTGCGGTGTTAGTCAGTAAAGGGCAAGTTCTTTTAAGCATGCCAAGCATCTTGTTCCCTTTGGCGGTGATGGTATGAACATGATCGTCCCATGAGAGGTTGTAATTTATGAGGACACCAAGATCTTTTTCCTTATTCACACGAGTGAGTTCCTTTGAGCCCATGTGATATGCGTACGTCAGCTGTGTTTTTTTCCCTGTAATTGTCAACACCTTACACTTCCAAAATAACTGTGAACAATGTGGGCAGCAGAACATTGTTCAATCCTATTTTCATCAATATTGCAACAACCTGATCGTTTTTAGCCGTGTATATAGTTCCCACTAGGGCTGCAGGTTCGATTCATGCCGGAGTTTTTCGCAACTGAATAATAATCCTGAAATAATGAACTGAAGAGAAGGACGGTATTTATCGAGGGTAGTAGGATTTGTATAATAATGTATGAAAAACGTTTAAATGGCTGCAGCCTTAACTGCCCAATGACATGGGGACATGAGCATACTTCATATACGACTATCATGAATGGAGAGCAAGATCAAAGGTTCGAACGAAAATCATGATAGAATTAGTGTGGAGAGATTGAACATTTATATAGCCCATTCATGGCAATTCGTATTGATAAAGTTATAATCTTGAAAGGTCTCTGCCAGTGCGGTAGAGCCAATGATAAGAAAACTTTGAGATCAACAACCTTGTATTTTTCAGATAGTTGCATTTTTTCATAAAGTTACTCTGTATAGTGCATTTTGAAATCCAACATTGGTTTTAATTCGGATAAAAATCATTAAGTAGAGTCTGTATTAAACGTTGCGCTTCTCATGTGCGGAACGCATTAAAAACAATAGATAATCAGCTGAAATGCCTCATTATCTATTGTTTCTAATGCGTTCGGCACATGAGAAGCGCGACGTTTGAAACAGGTCTAGAACATATAGTCAGTCTTTTTTAATCTCTTAGCAAGTTTGGATAATACTTAATTTTGTATTTTGTCGCGATTAATGCAGGTTGGAAGCCGTATGTTGTAAATGTTTTCCATTGTGTCCAAACAGATTGGTATATCCAGAGATTTTCCCAAGTGAGTACAGTATCTCATAATACAACAGTATTTGAAGTCAATTAACGAGTTTATCGTCGATGTTGTTATAATTTGTAAGGCTTGGTCAAACTAGAATGAAAGTTTAATAATGATAGTTGCAATTCTCGCGTTCGAGCACCTACTCTCGTCATCAACAGTCATGCATTCTCATCAACTCTCGTCAACTTTGAGCCCACTAAAAAGTTGGTCATACAATGTTTACTGTTGGTCAAGAGATATTGAGGGAAAATGTGCTGAAATTTAGGAACGTTTGTGGTCGATGCTCCACAGTTGGCCAACAGCTTTTCAAACTCAAGCCCAATACAATATGAATAATATAACAGAATATGAAAATGCAGTCAACGTATTTTGTAATGAACGCAGACCATGGGAACCAGAGGCTCAAGTAATTGTGTATAATTTATACATATTGATTGGAAACGTTTTCTAGATTTATATATTGAACTCATACATTCGCCTCTTTATTGTTCATTCTGATCATCATTTTTTGTCTGGAGATGTAATGTACGCTTGTTGCTCTTTTATTCAGAGTCAAGCAAAACAAGCGACCAATCTCGAGTTTACAGTAATAGTTCAAACACTGCGTGGGACTGAAACTCCGCGAAGGAATCTGTGTTGGAGTCGAACCATGTGTGTAACTCAAGGTCTCTATAGGACTGGAGCCTACTATATGGCCCGTGTTGGATTTAACTTTCCCGTGTAGGACTAAAGGCCCGTGTAGGACTAAAGCCCCATGTAGGATTTAAACCCCCTGTAGGACTCAAGCCCCATATGTAGGACTCAAGCCCCACATAGGACTTAAGCCCCATGTAGGACTCAAGCCCCATGTAGGACTCAAGCACCATATGTAGGACACAAGCCCCATGTAGGACTCAAGCCCCATGTAGGACTCAAGCCCCATGTAGGACACAAGCCCCATGTAGGAATCAAGCCCCATGTAGGACCCAAGCCCCATGTAGGGCTCAAGCCCCATGTAGGACTCAAGCCCCATGTAGGAATCAAGCCCCATGTTGAACTCAAGCCCCGTGTAGGACTTAAGCCCTGTGTATAGGATTTAAATCCCGTCGGTATACAAATAAGTAACTTTATTCTTATATTATTTATAGAGGAATGTCTGTATAATACCGAGCAGCAACTTTTTAAAAGACTGAAACAGTTTATTACGAAGCCGACACTAGCACGCCGAACCGAAGTAAAGGTAGACGGACTCACTAAGTTATCCATGTTGATTTTCAGACGTCATGAGTAAGGAATTTCTGGCTGTACTGTGAACTGGAATATTTTCGCACGCAATTTTCACGATATTTCGTTTCATTTCTTTGAATTGTGACCATTCGAATAAATCAGTTCAATTCAAAAGAAATTGAACGACAAATGTGGACATTTTTCTTGCAAGTGGAAATCCAGTTTAACTGAATGCAACTTCAGTCTAGTGTCTTCATCAGAAGTGATCTAAAGTCACAACACAGCTCCTTAGGGATGAGGTCGTCCACTTTCAATCCAATTTTCCCAGCGAAAATTCTGTCTGAATCCCACTCATTCGACCCACTAGTATTGGTTTTCCAATTCCAATTAGCCATTTCCTCAAGTCCTGGGTCTAGTCGCGCGAATCCCATGTTGGAGGGACAAAAAATATGGCAGCACATTTAAATTAAATGTTTAATGTAAAAAGGAGATATTTCATTTTTGGTCGTCTGAAAAGTTGATATTTGATAGTAGATACTCTTTCACATATTTGAGCCTGTCACCATATATTTTGTCCCTCCAAACGATCCCAGAATGCACTATGATCTCTTTTGGGAAAGGCTAATTCCCAAAAGTACAACAATCTATTTTTTCTAAAATTATGCATGTATGTATACTGGTGCAATATATAGTTCTAGTGGTTGATCTTTTTTTAGAAGACGGTACTCTTTTTATCTTTTTTTTTAGATTGACATTTCAAAATTTGCATGGAGTGCTCTTCACCAGCAGTATAAAGATACTTTGCAAGCAACATGCTGACAAATGGTGGTTTCGATTCATTGCGGGTAACAAAAAATGGAATGTCGTCTTTTTATTGCTCGTTGGGGAACGGTTTGTGGCTGAAAAATTTCAGTGTGGCGAACCAACAACAGACCAAAATTATCAGCTGCACTAGTGCACGAATGGCTTGTCCCGGTACCCCCGAAAATTTGTCCCCTCTTGAACATGCCCCCTTGCTATATCTGTCGCTCCCCGGAAACTTGCCCCCTCTTTAACATGCCATTGTCCCGGACTATATTTGTGGCTCCCCGGAAACTTGCCCCCCCTTTAACATTTTCCGGGCTATATTTGTGGACTGAACACCCGTTTTCGGACTGAACAATTATAAGCATTATTCAGGAAGCGCTTTCACGAAGCCATGCGGTAACCCGAATGCCGTACATTTATACACGCTGCCTATACAGGCAGCGTGTAAAACGTAAAATCCGTTTAAGCATAGTTGCAATATTTATTATATTGAAATAAATCAGGGTTGGCTGAATCCAGGGATTATTTTAAGGTGCAGTGATAACCAGTTTGTGCAGTGATAAATGAGATTTTGTGCAGTGATAAATGAGATTTGTACAGTCATAAATGAGATTTGTACAGTGATAAATGAGATTTGTGCAGTGATAAATGAGATTTGTGCAGTGATAACCAGTTTGTGCAGTGATAAATGAGATTTGTACAGTGATAAATGAGATTTGTACAGTGATAAATGGGATTTGTGCAGTGATAAATGAGATTTGTACAGTGATAAATGAGATCTGTACAGTGATAAATGGGATTTGTGCAGTGATAAATGAGATTTGTTCAGTGATAAATGGAATTTGTGCAGTGATAAATGAGATTTGTGCAGTGATAAATGGGGTTTGTGTAGTGATAAATGAGATTTGTGCAGTGATAAATGGGATTTGTGAAGTGATAATTAATAAAATGAGGTTTGTGCAGTGATAAATGCGATTTGTGCAGTGATAAATGCGATTTGTGCAGTGATAAGTGAGATTTGTGCAGTGATAAATGAGATTTGTGCGGTGATAAATGTGATTTGTGCAGTGATAAATGAGATTTGTGCAGTGATAAATGGGATTTGTGCAGTGATGAATGAGATCTATGCAGTGATAAATGAGATTTGTGCAGTGATAAATGGGATTTGTGTAGTGATAAATGAGATCTGTGCAGTGATAAATGGGATTTGTGCAGTGATAAATGGGATTTGTGTAGTGATAAATGGGATTTGTGCAGTGATAAGTGAGATTTGTGCAGTGATAAGTGGGATTTGTGTAGTGATAAATGGGATTTGTGCAGTGATAAATAAGATCTATGCAGTGATAAATGAGATTTGTGCAGTGATAAATGGGATTTGTGTAGTGATAAATGGGATTTGTACAGTGATAAATGGGATTTGTACAGTGATAATGGGATTTGTGTAGTGATAAATGGGATTTGTGCAGTGATAAATGAGAGTTGTGCAGTGATAAATGAGATCTATGCAGTGATAAATGGGATTTGTGCAGTGATAAATGAGATTTGTACAGTGATAAATGAGATCATATCTCTTGAATAGTAATTATTTCTAAAACATATTCATCTGTATATATGCTCTTAGGTAAATGAAAAATATAAATAAAATTTGAATCAATACAGGATGTATGTAGTTAAGATCTTTGTGTGTAGTTAAGATATATGACCTGAAAGAAACTAATGTCCATTAACACAAATAGATTATAGTGACGTTCGTCAAAGTAATATCAAATTTTGTTTTCCAGTATCCTTAACTAAACTGGAAAATACACTGAGTTGAATGAGAATAACTGCTAATACATTCTCTTGAACTAAATTATTGTTCATGTTTTGTCAATATCTTTTTTAAAAAGTGATTTTGACTGGGATGGGGGACTTGGGGGTTCTTCCCCCAGCCTATATGTTCAAAAAATTCCCTGCCAGTATCTTGAAAATTTGAAACTCAAGATATAAGGAAGTGATATGTCGATTTTATTTCAAAATTATCATCAGACTAACGGATTAATTAATAAATCGAAATATCACAAACTGACTTTCGTCTTGTTTTGATTCATATCTTCAATTCAAGATGTCAGTCTTCGGATTGTGTTTGTCTTATACTTTTTGAAATTGTCACCTGGTATTGTTTTTAGAAAACGAAATTCTGCAGTATATTCATTTTGGTACGATTCTGGGACATGCAGCGTCTAGAAAGTAGTAACTTCGCACTGTCCTTGCATGGGATCTCTGAGTTGTCCGTGTTCCTTTCAGATTTCCTACATACTTTCTGGATTATCTAGTTTTTAATAAAACCCAGTGTGTAATTTCGGATATTGTTCATTGCCGTTTGCATCTTTGTTCGTGTTCCCAGCAATTGGGCTTCGATCCAACCTGGAGCGTTCTTCATATGCAGCCTCACGAAGAGTGCAATTTTTCATCAGCAAAAACCATCCATATAATATTTATCATGGGATATTAATAAACGATAAGCTATAGCAAGCAATAAGTTGTAGCGTTTATAATAATAGAAATATGTTGGTGCGTGAGTAATCCTAAAAATATATATACTTCTGCAAATTATGTATGTTGAATTTATTATTATTGTCTTTCTTAGGGTCCGCACTAAAGTATATGTACAAAGTCTTATATAATTAATTATTCGAGGCCCCTAAGTGCATCGGCGCAAACGGGACTCAAAGAACCATGCAAGGCACCTGCCCAAACTTAGTAAAAATTTACGTGTTTTAATTGAAAATCTACTGTTCTAGTGAACCTCCCGGGTGCACACGCCACATTAAAGTCAAATGTTAGTAAATTCCCTTGTTGCTTCCCACAATGCATTGTCTTTCTATTTAATGAATGAATATAGTGGGTAACAAATGGCACAAATCGCGAATGCACCCCAGTCAAGGTTTACAAACTATATTATGCGGTATTATATGTTTATATCATATGTTATATTATAGATTTAATCAGTGGTGGCTTTCGGCAATTCTGATTTCACTAAATTCTGAAAATTGAAAACAGAATTTTGTAGAACTTTCAGGATTTCACTTTTCTACTCCGGTTGATTAGCGCGAATTTCCCACCTTTTTCATGTTAAAAAATGTTTTGTCACAACGTGAGGAAACATACCTTTTTAGAAAAAAATACCCAATAAAATTAGAAATAAGTATTTTTAACCTTTCCATCACATGCTCGCTGTCTCAATATTCCCACTTTTTTGACGTTGTCTAGTTTTTCATGAAAAGTGGAAATCGTAAATTTCCCACCTTTTTCGCGCTTACCACTTCGTTAACAAGACCCGCGAGAAAGGTACCTTTCAGTTGAAATTAAACCATTTAACGCAAGTAATTACGCCACACACACTGGCCTATACCCAGAGTGCCCTTCCCATCAAGTGGTCAGACGTTGTTTTACAAATTGCAAAGTATTGCACAGAGAGCTATGGCCACTGTAACATGGTGATAGGGTTATAAAACTGCGGCCGCAGTCACTGAACGTCGGAAATGTGTCCATGATTTTTAAGCTTGATGTTAATGAGGAGTACATCTCACTTCGGAAGAAGGAGAAATAATTCTCCCCTCGGAAAATAGATTCTTTGAAATTGAAAATTTCGAGTAGTTTTATACTGTTAACGGAGAGCCCTTAACAACAATTGTAATATCTAACCAACAATGCCAGTTAACAGCGGTTTATCTCGGCCATTAATTGGTTTGCCTATTTCGTATCAACCGTCATCCTCTTGCACGAGCATCACTTACTCTCCGCCAAATCGATTCTATTCGACAACGACAACACCTATAGAAAGGCCAAGATTCAGGGCCAACGATAAAATAATTAGTTTTTGGAAGAAATCATCCAAAGAGAAAACCATTGTGACCTCTGGGAAATTTTCCTTTAAAATATTACTTATCGTACAAAGAGTATAATTTTGTGTAACCCACTGTCGTATTTGCTCAATATTTTCTTCTGTACTCCATATTGTTTTAATTAAATAATGCCGTTATTTACGCAGAACAGCAACACAACAATGAATTTTGGCGCAAAACGTCTCTATAAACTATCCAATCAATTTGCAAACGTCTGGTTACTTGATGGCAGGGGTGCACATTAGGGCGGGGGGGGGGGGGGG
>CACRXK020009844.1:380-17636 GCA_902702795.2 Paramuricea clavata
CGAAAGCCGAATCCAAAAATTGTTTTATTATACATTTAAAGACATCAGAAACGTATAAAACGATTAAACGAAGTTTATTAATGTTTCAAGTATATTCATTTTATTTTCGCGCGCTTTTGGGTTTGAGTTGTTGGCCGCGCCGGGGCTTTGGCACGACAGCGTCTACTATTTTTTTTTGGATGCAAGTTAGCAAGTCAGCAGCTGAAATTACATAATAAGTACCGAATAATGAGAATTACCCGCTGCTGTCTGACCAATCAGGAACGAGAATACATACTAAGTTTAACTATCCATGGCTAGAAATTTCATACACTGTGAAGTTAAAGCATGCGCATTGTGTACTTAGAAATTAATCCAAAATGGAATCTTTACTATCAGATTTAAGTGGAAAATACACAAAATTAAGAATTTTACCAATTTACGATTGTAAATTTCAACATGCGAATGTTTGAAACATTACCAAATCGATATATCACAATATATTATTTGTTAAATTATCGGAACAATTCGATCAGGCTAAATGGGTTCCCGAGCTCCTCGTCAACATGGAGCTGAAATTATGGCCATACTTGCAAAATTTTTCAACCATGCGAACGTCAGAAAATATTCTCGAATAACGATAGTTTTATTCACGCTTGATGTTAAGCCATTTTAGTCCGGTTTAGTGGGTTCCTTAATGTCTTGAAATACGTTGTTTTTGAGAATCATAAGACAGCTATTTTAGAGGCAATGATAGGCAATATTTCAAAATATAGTTGTCATTTTCCTATTCGTTTCATAATCTTTCCGCCATTGTTGTCGCTCGAAAGCTGTTGGCTGTTGCTATGTTACCATAGCCTTTATTGCTGACCTTATAAGAGACTGTAGCTACAAAAATATTCGCCCAAAGTCGCGGGAAAAATTCAAATTAGATTGTTCACACTGTGTTGTTGCAAAATGTGTTGTTGGAAATCACACATAAGTTTGTGGAAATATTGAACATTCCCCTTGTTATTTGATTGAGAATCTATCTTGTATATTTTAAATATTTGCATAAAATATCGAAGCATTTGACATATTTTTAAATATATACATATATCGCGATTTTTAAATATTTGAAAAAAACGAGCGAAATTAATATATATTACAGTTGACTTTTCTTATTCTTCTTTCCACTGCATAATATTTCCGGCCTTCTTAGTTGATTTTGTGCAAAAAACGGCATTACTTAAATTATTTAGTTCATTATATATAAAAGCGAAGCGCCATCTTGAAAATTCCTGCAAATGAACCTGCAATCCCATGCTGCTGAGTATATGGAATTTCTAGCCATGCTAACTTTAACTATCTCGCTACGCTACTGCTGCGAGAGTCATATCATGCTTTCAGTGCCGTGTTTGTATCTAGCTAAAAAACAATTAACCACGGTATGCAACTTAGCTGTAAAATAGCGCAATCCCCCCCCACACTGGGTATTGTTAATTTGTAATTTATTTTTTTCTGTTCTATTTATTTGTTTTCACAAGTATGTAGTTTGTGAAAATCAGCATTTGCTAGGGTGCAAAAATATAAATCAAATTATAAATAAATGTAGTGATTGATTATTTAATCATCTTTAGCAAAAGTGTAGTTTTCTATACTGTAGAGAATTACAATCATGAAGTACCGAGTGGATTTTGAGCTTTTGTGAATTACAATATTTTTCAGTAGCCAAGTAACCAAGTACTTTTCAAGCAACCGTCGTTATATTCGCTTGTTTTCGAATTTTTCATCAATGAACGTAAATAGAATATGTTATCATACACGCAAATCTTACAGCCTGACAGGCCCGGTACAAACCTTTTTACCCAGTTTGTTCAGTGCCAAAACCAGTCCCAGCAGTCAGTCTCCCCAGTCATATTACTGGCATCAATACTTGGACCTTATCCTATTCTTCAAAGTAACAGATGGTTAGGTAACACTAAATACCCGTGCTTCTCCACTTTTCCTGTAATTAGTCGCAAAATCATACAATAATACAATAAATCTCAACAAATGCAACTAAATATGTCATCCTCAATGCAAAATATTACGTACACTTACCAGATATCCTTCCTTATTAGAATATGTGGAATTTTAATATCTAATATACATTTGCATGTGTCAAATGTGTTGACGAAATTTGCCCATTAGAACAACCCTAGTTCAAAAAGTCTATTTTCATTATAATATTTGAAATGGCGACATGAAAATACACCTCTGGTTGAAACCGAAAATAACCTCGTTATCGTGCAACGACATCCAATTTACAGTTAAACAATCAGAACAGACTTGCCACTTGACTAATTTTGAACTGAAATTCTTTGTTTAATTATTCAAACACTTCAGTTCAAAACGTGCCAAGTCTGTTCTGAATGGTTTATGGTTAATTGCACGTCGTTGCACGATACCGAGAATATTGCCCCTGGTTCCAGAAGTCTGTTTTCATTGTATAAAATATTAGAAATGGCAAAATGAAAATTAACCTCTGGTTTAAACGACAATAACCTTGCTATCGTCCAATGACGTCCAATTAACAATCAAACCAATCGGAACGCATTTGACCTGTGACAAATTTTGAATTAAATTTCTTTGACTAATTATTCAATCAGGAGACAAATCAGAATCTTATTCCAGATCAAATCGTGTCAAGTCTGTTCTGATTGGTTGATTGTTAATTGGACGTCGTTGCACGATAACAAGCTTATTTTTGCTTTCAACCAGAGGTTTATTTTTATTTCGTCTGCATTACTGCTAATATTATATACAATGAAAATAAACCTCTGGAATCAGGGTAAAATACAAAGACTTCCTCAAGTTTCAACTATAATGAACATTAAACAGCATAATTATGAGGCTAATTCCACATAATTATAGAGCGTTTGCACTCATTCCCCAGGGACCAACACAACAAAAGCCATGGCGGCCATATTGGTGTTCCAGACAAGAGAGTCAAATTGAAATAATTTTGAATTGGAACACCAACATGCCAGCTGTGACGTCTTGTGCAAACGCTCTATGGTGGTCTTCGAAATTTGCATTTTAAATATTTCTAAAGCAAAAAGAGTCGAAGAATATAAAAAAGGTTAGCTTGCTAAAATATATGTTTCATAATTGCTTATGTAAACAAACAGCGCATTCAAATCAAGGGCTTCATCAGGGCATGTTTTCCAACAAAAATTTTTGTAACCCACAACTTCTCAGCCTTAGCGTTTCAGAATTTATAGTTGGCAAACCATTGTTATTGCGTGATTTTTAGATCCAGCTCAAACTCATTAAATAATTCATGGTAAATTTGCCAATCAAATTGCTTTCTTTTGCTCACATGATAATATTGGATACCTGGTGAAGTATATTGATCCAGTCCTACAGGATTGGATCAAATTTAATTCAGTATCGACCAAAAGTAATTCAGCCCTTGAATGGATCAAAACCAATTTATTTCACTTTAGTAATGATTCATTCGTATGAGATGTCATATCAAATCCTCCAATTGGGACTGGAGAAGATTTCATCAAGTCCTCGCATACGTTCCTCGACTTCACCTCGACTGACGTGGTCAAATTGCGCGGAATTAAAAACTAGTCTAGTCCTCATAGTTAAGTTTGAAATTACGACATCAGGATATATTACATTAGCGGATATTTCCTCTTGATTTACAGTGGCAAACATAGTACAGCCAATGATCAATTCCCATTCACTAATGGACATGTATTTTAAAATCAAAGGCAAGCACTCGCACGTGTTTAGGTGTTCCATGGCTGGCTGACCGTCTTTCACACAACATGCACATTAGCAAAAAAACAGGTTCAATGTAAATGAATATACATAATCCCAGGCATTAGAAAAATAAATTAGGAATACATGCCGAAGCAACGTAAACTAATCTAATTAAAATTCGAATAATTATATACCTCTCACATGCACGAAACGAGAAAACAGTTAAAATCTTGTCATGCATGCAAATTATCTGAAGGCAAATTTCGCAAAACTACTAATTAAGCAAAACTACTTATAACTAACTAAATAACAGTTGTGAAAAGGGTGAACTTACATGACAGTCCCGTTTTGTCGAGACGATGGATGCACAAACCATGATGTGTCCCAAATCAGCTGGAACAGGTAGGTACAAGAGTCTTTACGATGTTTCTACCTAATGTTTCCTTAACCAATGCACATTGAATGTCCTAAAAGTAAAGGTTGTGCGCATGCACTGTTTTACCAATCCCAACTAACTTAGCGCGCTACGCATAACCACTGACTAAAGCCGGTTTTCCACTTCGCCTGTGTCGTACTGAAACGTACTGGTGAGCATGCGCAGATTAAAAAGAGGTTTATAAAACCACGTACCTTCGGGTGTATCCGCGTATCGAAATAAAAAGTTCGTCGCAAGTCAATTTTTTGGCGTACTACGGAAATGCTAACCAATCAACATTCACGAAATTTTTAAATTTAAAAACGTTTTTGATACGTTTCGGTACGGTACGCTTGAAGTGGAAAACCGGCTTTATATAAAACTTCCCGTTATTGTTCAGTCAGGCTCAAAGCCGCTACAATTACCTAGTCGTTCTTTAGGAACTATTATTTCTAAATTTATTGTCCTTTTTGTGATAATCAAATATCACAAAGCCTGTTCAAATTAGGTGCGGGGAGACCTTTCAATTAACAAAAATTAATGCAAACAAGCCATATATTTTATCACTTGCTCCCGCAAATGATAAAATATATAGAATTTGACAGCTCTAATTGCTTTAAATTAATGGTTGGATAAGAACACTAGGTCTTGTACTCATGGGACAAAACTCAAAGAAATAAAAATTAGAAAATTTAAAAGAAATACAGTATTCCTTGTGTTCTTACCCAACAATTAATTCAAGGCAATTAGAGCTGTCAAATTACTACAATAAGTTATAGCTAATTTGAATTTGAAAGGGTTCAGTTTATTTTATGCACCCTGTATACGTGAATCAAGCAGAGTGTTGAGGCATTCAAAATCTAATACTGCATTATTTCCAGCCTAGTCCCAGTTGTTCTGAAGCAAGCGCTAGAAAAAACGTGGATGTAGTACGAGGCTGGCACCTAGGTGTGATGTCACCGCTAAAGGTGCTTCAGAACGCCTAGCAGATTTCCGTACTTTTAATATGGCGGAAAATTTATAAATACAAATAACTTTGTAAATATGACAATATTCGTTGATCATGTTCGATGTCTACATAACCAAATTCAAACTGTATTAATTTAAAAATGTGCTCAATTAAAAAAAATTATATACAAATTTACGATACTGAGTCTGAGCAATGCCAATGGTCGTATAATCGTTGATGTTATTTATATACTCGCAAGTTGTGATCAGCACTTGATCGATACTGGTAAACACAACTACGCTTTCTACTTGACAGGTTTAAGTAGCTGAGGAGATTGGAAATATTTGCCTGACATGACTGTGTTATCAAACATTTTTAGTCGGAAACTCGGCATAATTTTCAAGCTTTTAGATAGCATTTAATATGGCTTTATATTTTAGTAAACACGAGTCATGTTTAGCCCGTTATTCCTATTTCATTGTTCCGACAGCACAAGAGCAAAACTAATGACTTAATTATAAATGCAAAGGAAATTTCGATAACATTTTCTGTTTACAAATGCGGTATGCTTGGCAACCAGGCCCGGGACCACTTTTTTGAAATCAGGGACCATTTTACCGAAATCTGCTAGGCTCTCTCGGTGAAGCGTTCCGAACAGCACACCCAGGCATAAAACTTTCAAGACTTATTTAAATATATCAAAGCAGTGAATAGAGAGAGGGTCTGGGACTAAGCTGCATTAATAGTTTTGGCTTTTTGGGGGACACCCTGAATATGTTCGTACTTGTTTCAATCTAATTAGAACAGCGTAAGGTATTTATAAGTAATAGAATGGCATTCAGGGCTTTTAGTTAGTGATTAAATGTACCCCAAAGCCGAGAGAGGTTTATCAAAAGAGGTTTCACTTGTTTCTAACTACGAAGTTTGAGTATTTTCCGATCGACCAAGGAAGATTTTATTTTATATTTTAAAAATTTCCCGTGCCTTTTGTTCTGAATAACAGAACTGCAACGACCTCGTGATCTGAGTACTAGTTTAAGTGGAATTAGCTCCGCCTCTTCGTGTCCAATTTTACTCGCCATCGCTAGTTGTTATTATAATAATTTATGTTGATCGGAACTCTCTTGCAATATTTACACTGAATTAAAAAGTTAAAGTATTACTACTAGTAATATAGTTGATACTACATCTGCCCCCGCTTGATGATGTTTTTTTACCGTCAACGAACACAGAAACCTTGTGCTTCAGAACCGATAAAAGTACACATGCAATGATGTATGAATATATTTTGACTCGTATGCTTGTAAAATAAACAGGTATTTACGAACCTTCATGCATGAACACCTTTATATACCAGTCTGAACCTCTGTGTTTTAAATACCCTTAATGAATCTCTGCAATCTGTCTTTTTCTAACCTTCGTAGCTTGTAATCTGAGTGTACTGACAAACACCAGAAAGGCCCAGAAAGGTGGCGGAATTTTTATATATGTTCGCTATTCGCATGCATATGTATTATCAGGCCTGTTATACAAACGTCGCATTTCTCATGCGCCGAATACAATACAAAATGAGTCATTAATTTTAAGCTGATTATCTATAATTGTTTTAACGGCGTTCGGCGCGTGAGAAGCGCGACGTTTGAAACAGGCTTCAGTGTTTGCATATTGCATATAGCTAAATTTCTTTGAAATTCTGTTAAAATCCGTTATTTTATTTTCATTACCTATACTATTTGCGGTAATTACCCGGAGATCTTTTGCGGCCTTAGACTGAATAAACTGAGATTTTCCCCAATACAACACTTTATACCAACATATTGCACATAAATTTTAACAATTACACGTTCTCATTCATACAAAAATGAATGAGCGCATATAACTGTTAAAACTATTTAAAAATAAAAATTTGTTGTGATCTTAAAGTTCTGCATTTGATTGTGTTCTCAAACAAAACAGTATCGTTTTGCCCACTTCGTAAGCTATTCCTGAATTCACTCATCTTAGTTTTTAATTTGAGAGCATAAAGTGCAGGTGATAATTTTCTTCTTCATATTAATAATATATTTTTTATGTGTTGCGATTAAATGGAATTGGAAATTTATTTTTTATTTTCTCGTTTGAAAGAACTTTTAAAACCATATATAAAACTCTTTTACCGCTTTTTCATATCTTGCTTACTTCTACAAATATTCTAATCGAAAGAAATTAACTGTAAGCCAACATTTTGATTTTTGTAGATATGCATGTTACGTCACAACAGAGGACACGCAATATTTTTATCTATAGACAAACACTTAAATGATTTTGCACTCAAAATTATACTCTGTCTGCCCTTCGAAATATCAAGATCACTTTGGACCGTTCATTATTTATACCTGGGTTTGATACCGAAGAGAAGCGAAAAACACTGTAAATTTTTTATTTACCCAATCTTTTGGGTCGGCCATGGAGTTTTGGGTATACAAGATCTAATGGGTATTTATACTGTATATTTACTTAAATGTTATACAGCTTCTGTATACAGCTTCTGATTGCTTTAGGTATTTTGTAACATTTTGACCGCAATAATAGCTATTTTGATCCATATTTATCAGTTATTTAGGACACTACGACCCCCCCCCGCAGACCCTAATCTTAACATTGCTCAAAATAATGTTTACCCAACCCATGTGTTACTGTACTTCATAATAATTAAACACACAAGATTACACGTCATTCATCAATCACGGATGGTCTATTTTGATACAGAATGTATTGTACACATTTTTCTTCATATTTTCCAATGCATGGTAATATTGGTTTTATTTTTTAGTTGATGGACAGCCATAAATATTTTTACCCAACCTATGAGCTAGACAAAATCTTGGTTACCCAATTTTAAAATTAAATTGTTTAAAACATCTGCCAATAAATATTTGAATTGGTCAGCAACGAATCATTTTATATGGTTAATCCCTGTTGTGACGTCACCAAAACTACCGTGAATTAGATAAAAAATTTATCCAAGATTGCGGACACCTCATTACTTCAGATCAAGTGAAAATATTTCAAGGACTAGGCAAGATATGAAGAATCGGTAAATTCAGTTATTAAATAGTTTCAAAAGTTCTTTCAAATGAGAAAATAAAAATTGATATTGCCATTTCCCTTTAATAGAGAATTGATGTAATTTATCTACCGTATTGTTCAGATAACTATAATTGAGTTCCTGGGAAAAAAACTTTAGTGCAGCTGTGTCATCGACAAATTTTGTCCTTAAATGGAATAAATGCCAATCAGATATTAGATTATTGATCATAATCGAGAAAAGAATAACACCAAGTTTAATTTCCAAAATTATATCACCTTTCTGAGATTTCCAATCCGACAAAATTCCCCCTATTCTGGCAGCCTCTTTTCTATTGGCAAGGAAAGCGTTAATCATTAAGTAAGGCGAATATCAAATTTTATCCGCTCCTGAATGAGAACAAGGTGGTCACTACAGTCGAACCCCCTTTGTTAAAGTGAGCAAAAAAGAAACGAGCACAAGCATTTCAGGGCCTCCTAAACGGATAGAATAAGAGATAATAGCGCGTCTGTGATGGAGTGGCCATTGCGAGGAAACTTGCGGGGATCAATTTTTCGTGTCGGCTGTGATAGAAGTCAAGTCTCTCACAGAAAAATCCCTCCATATATTTAGCGAAGTTGCATGTTAAGGATATTGGACGTGAGTCCAGTTATTTAAGGCGGTGCAATATTTATATATTTTGAGCGCAAAAATGTAGCCTAAACCGAGAAATACAGGCACCATCTTAGGTTAAAACCATGATTTATCGAATAGAGTGTTAAACGAATTTGCTCCGACCCGAGCTTTCTTCAATCACACAGGATGTCTACTATCAGTCCATACGGGAAGGATACGTACAACCCAGGTTTATACTGAAATCTCCAATTATATCTCCCATAACGAAAGTGACTCTTATTACAGATGAACCCACAATTCCAACTGCAAGTACGCGTTCACACGTTTTTTCGAGAATATTACATTTTTATTCTTGTAAATAATTTTTTATGACTAGCAAAATTTTCACCGAAAAATAAGACAGGCGTTTCCTAAACTTCAACTACAAGTCAGTTTACACCAAATTTTCGAGAATATTAAATTTTTATATGCTTTTAAATTGTCTTTATAATCATATAGCAATTAACCTTTCGCCAAAAATGACAGACAATTCCACAATTCAACCTATACTAATTTATTATTGCCATGGCCGTTCCTAGCGCGATAATTGGGGGAGGAGGGTATATTCATATATTCGTGTTCTGCCCGACGGATTTCTTTTGAAAGCGATTGTTTTTACGGTACGTGAACATGAATATATGAATATACTTCCTCCCTCAGTTATCGCGCGGTCTAGGAAAGGCCCTGATTATTGCATGTTCTTCCATCGGATTTTCCTTCCTCCACGAATATTAAATATATATATTTACATGTTCTTAAATGTCTTGTCTTTATATAGTCACAACTATATTAATTAAACAAGAGGTAATATTTATCGAAGGGCAAATTTTAAAAGAACGCTATTGTATGTAAGCAAAAAACAGCTGAGGATGAAAAGTACGTTGGAATAATTTGGTCGTCTGTACGTTGGAATAATTTGGTAGTCGGTAAGTTGGAATAATTGGTCGTCGGTACGTTGGAATAATTTGGTCGTCGGTACGTTGGAATAACTTGGCCGTCGGTACGTTGGAATAATTTGGTTCTTCGGTACGTTGGAATAACTTGGTCGTCGGTACGTTGGAATAATTTGTTCGTCGGTACGTTGGAATAATTTGGTCGTCGGTACGTTGGAATAACTTGGCCGTCGGTACGCTGGAATAATTTGGCCGTCGGTACGTTGGAATAATTTGGTCGTCGATACGTTGGAATAACTTGGTCGTCGGTACGTTGTAATAATTTGGTCGTCAATACGTTGGAATTGTTTGGTCGTCGATACGTTGGAATAAGTTGGTCGTCGGTACGTTGGAATAATTTGGTCATCGGTACGTTGGAATAATTTGGTCGTCGGTATCGATGCATAAATAAACATAAATATTGTCGATTTCTCATTTTAATCGTTCATATTATGAAAAGGCAATAGTTCCAGCATTTTGCAATAAGTTTCTATTTCTCGTGAATTTTTAAATTTGCTCATTGTGTAGAGATTAAAACTATGGGAAATTTTAATTATTGCATACAAAGAGAACTATTAAAATAAACAAATATTTAGGCGCACTGCAAAAGAATATTAAATTAAACGCTTTATTTCCCCGCCAACCATTTCATTTATGAGATTGTAGCTAGTTATGCTCAGCGTTGTAGATGCAGCAGGCAATTAATTCGAGTGTTGGAAGTTTAATTTATTTCAGTCAGCGTATACTGATACACGAATAAGTCTTTCTGTATGCTGAAACAAGTATGGTATTGATTAGAATTAACATACTAAAACGAACAGCAAGTTTAAATTAACCAAAGACCAAGAGGCATATATATGACATGCACCTGTTCAACACAACATGGAAATCGAAATTTATCGTCAGCCTAGTAAAAATTGGAATCTACGTTTTGGTCATATCGTTCTGAGTTTTTGGTTCATTTATCTTTGAATTTCCAATCATTTGGAGAAGGGTTCGATTTTTGTTTACCTAGCTAGTAATATATTTAAAGGATATTAATTTTGGCCTGGCACGCGAAAAATTAGAACTTTAATGTTAATGAGCAGGGACTTGTTGTATAAAAGACCGGATAACTACATTTTAGCTATCCGTTTTAAATAATAGTTTGTATTATAATAATTATCAGTATAATTCTAAAATATGCGATCTTGATTAGTTAACATTTGCACAAACTATAGTTAATTACTGCTTTTTTATACAATCGGCCCCTGCATGTTGGAAATTAAGAACAGGTCAAAATTTTGTCGGTTTAATCTGTGGCTTCAATGGCGCTATTTTAAAATTAATTTTGGTACAAAATAAATGGGAAATTGAACGTGGTCGAGGCTTGACAAGCATACATAGCCGTCCAAGGCAACAAATTTCATACATATTCCCTATTAAGTTTTCTGCGTTCACGAAGCGAGGTATTGCATACTACTGCGTCTAAAATTTAACCTAAATTTTGGTATTTGCAGAACGCTGCATGCAATGGTGTCAATTTAAAATTTACTCAAAACGGAATAAAGTTAATACCGGCAAAATATACAACTTTGTAATTCGCGGAAAGCATACTTTGAATGCATCTATATAGTATGCAGGCAGTATAGCAAATGGATCCATGAGCAACGATTGTAATAACGTGAGCGATACATGCATAATTACCATGCAATACTATGCCGGATATACTCCTGAAAATATATCAACACGAGAACTACAGCGGGCACCATTACCAGTGAGAGCGGCCACCGCGACGAGCTTAAAATACTGCGTGGTTTTTTTACGTACAAGATCTCGGCATGCATGCATGCATGCCGGGACGGGATGGAATAATGGATGATTTTGGCATATTGAAATAAATTTCTAAGGAATGTTCAAACGTCGGTTAAGGGTATAATGAAATGTCGGCGAAAAGATCACCTAGTTCAAGAAGATTATAAAAGTTCGTTTGCAATTATACTATGATCTATCACTAGAAAAATGCACGCAATTTTGCTGAACCATGAAATGCATGCGACTTAACTATTCTAGTAGGCTACATCAAAATTATTCCGCCACTAGTACTTATCTTGTACTGTCAAAGCGGGATCAAATATATTATCAGTCGCAGGGCCTATTTTAGTGTGCAGTATTGCACAGTTTGTGCAGTATGGAATAAAATGTGTGCAGTATTGAATGCGAAAGTGTGCAGTATTGAAATTTGAAGTTTGAAATAAATTTCAACTTTGCATTAGGAAGCGAAGTAGATGAAATATAAAGTCGAGAATTCCAAAATGTCTTTGCAACAAAATGAGTAAAGGCACAAACAAAGATTGGCCAAATATATGCCAAGTTTCAGTAATAATTCCAATATTCAATATTTCCATGTCCAGAAAAGCCGGTGGACTTCTTTCCTCCACATGAGGGAAGAGCCTGGGAACGAGATTGTCATTTGTGTCGCATCAGCGAATTACTGCAACTGGTTATGCCTGATTTGAATTTGAAAAGGTTTACTTTTTTGGGACACCCTGTATGTTCTCACTATGTTCTATATAAAAAAATATATAATTCAAAGATGACGTCAATCATGACACCTTCTCTGAAGTGTGCAGTATTGAAATTTCCTTAGAATAGGCCCTGATCAGTCGGTTAGATAATTTGGTCATCAGTATATCGACGCTTATACAAATATATCATACATGTTGTCTATCTCTCATTTTAATTGCTCATATTATGAAAAGGTATAATCGCTGAATAAGTTTCTGTTTCTAAATAATTTTTAATTTGCATACATTATTTATAAAAATAAGCCAAATGCATGTCCATTATACTTAGTCATATACAAAACAATATTAAACGCTTCATTTTCCCCACCAACTACTTCATTTATGACATTCTACTTGTATGCACAGCTTTATATATATAGCTCTACCTGCAATTCTTGATTGTTGGAAATTTAACTCTATTTGAGTCAGCGTATAATGACGCACGAATATGTCTTTCTGTTCGCTGTAACAAGTCAATATAATGACGTCTGTCTATAGTCTGCATTGTATGATTATAATTAATTTTTAATTTGTTTATGTTACTGATAAAAATAAGCCAAATGCATGTCCATTACAAAGAGAACAATATAAAATAAACAAATACTTAATCATAACTGCAAAACAATATATTAAATTAAACGCTTTATTTTCCACGCCAACCACTTCATTTTATGACATTCTACTTGTATGCACAGCGTTATATAGCTGCAGCAGGCAATTCTCGATTGTTGGAAATTTAATCCATTTCAGTCAGCGTATAGTGATGCACGAATAAGTCTTTCTATAGTCTGGTATTGATAATAATTAATATATACTAAAACGACCAGTAAGTTCATGCCGAAGAGCAAGAGACATAGAAATGACATCTATTCAACAAAAGATGACAAATGAAATTTATCGTGAGCCTTGTAAACACTCATGGAATCTACGTTTTGCTGCTATCGTTCTGAGTTTTTGGTTCATGATAATATTGAATTTGCAATCATTTGGAGAAGAGCTCGACTTCTGTTTCGACCAATCCAAGAGAGGTGGGTTTTGAGAACTTTAAATTTACCCGCAAAATTTATAAAAACCCTTGAATCATCTTTAACATCAGTTTATGATACATGAAATTTATGTGAGCGCCAAGAGGTGCAATATTTTCAGTAAACTATGGGCGAAACACCGCATGCAACGTCTGTATATCGCATCTTTTAATATCGCATCTTTTAAGGTAGAAATTAGGAGTATTAAGACCGTATAGGAACGGTGTAAATGAAATACTGCTAAATTTGGTTCGGGCAGGTGTCTTGACGAGTAGATCAAAATTCAGATGAGGCTGAAAATTTGGTACACCTTATTTTGAAAACTGTGGCTTCACTGATGCTATTTTTAAAACTAAATTTTAGTACAAAACGAACGGAAAATTGGAAAAGGACGAGTCTTGACATGTGCACACGTGCATATGCGTTCCTGTGTTCAGGAAGGGAGGTTATTGCATGCCATGCACAGCTTATAAAATTTAATCTTCAAATTTGGAGTACTTTCATTTTAATTCTGACTTGCGCTTTTCAGTCATTTTTGGTATTTGCAAAGTGCTGCTATCAATTTTAAATTTACTCAAAACGGGATAAAGCTTATACCGGTCGCTGCAAGCATATGTTAAATAGCTACATCTATATATATACAGACTATATAACAAATGAATGAGCAACAATTGTAAAGACAGCGGCGAAAACTACAAATACGATATATGTTGGATATACTACTAAAAATATACCAACTCGACATTCTGAGAACCATTTTGCCCGCGACGAGCTTGGAACACATGATATTGTTTTTGCCATGGCCACTCGAACACTGTAAAATCCATATCTCCTCGCAACCGTTTATATCCTCTATATATTTCACTTATAGCCACAATAGAACTGTCATTAAATTATTTTAGCACTAGCATATTTTGCTTTTTGCATATTCAAATGATGATTGAAAGGTCGACATCTTCATATCGAAAATCCAGCAATATTCGCGGGCGCGGCAATATGAGGACCCGATTCTTACTTGCTTGAACTAAAAAATATGGCTAATGTTAGAAGTGGGATTTGAAAAACATCAATAAGAAACCATAAAAATCGCTAATAGGGTAATCACCTTCTTTAATCTTTCGACTACTTATTTTATCATTTGATAGGTTATCGTTTGGACGTTGAGTCTAAGGTGATCAAACGTGTTCACGCAAAGTCTGGACAGGATTGCATCATGGAATGTGCGGTACTTGAAGAGGAACCATGCAGTTCAGCTAACTACAATAAAACCGCGACTTTTAGAGGACAAGAAAATTGCGAGTTGCTCGAAACTGTTGATTCAGAAGAATATGCAAAGAGTTTAAAGAGAAAATTAAATTTTGATCACTACATAATACTTTCACTCGAAACAGTAAGTATATAGCCAGAATATGTTCAAACTCTTTATATGCAGAGTTTATCAAAACTTGACCAACTTTCTAATGGCATCATAATAAAAATAATTCAATTAATGTTTTTTTTTTGTTTGTATTTTCCAACCATGTATTTGTTTGTCTAGTGCATGTAGTCAGGGACGTGCTGGCGTCTTAAAAAGGACGACGAATCAGCAACGTCTGATCGCGATCGGGCACAGCCCGAGTGACGGATGGATCAAGATCAGGGGCGTAGGAAGCATCTAAAAGTTGGGGGGACAGGTATTGAGGGGCACTTTTCGAATAAAAAGGGCATCTAAAAATTTTTTCACGAAAATGTTGGCGACGGGGGGGCGGGGGAGGTCATCTCAAAAAAATTTTCCGGACTTATCAAAAATTTTTCAGTATATATCACATTTTTTTCTAAAATTGAAAAAATTTTCCGGACACACCAAACATTTTTCCGGAAATATGATACTTTTCCCAGAAATGAAAAAATTTTCCCGAAATAACATAAATTCAAGTTTTCAAAAGTGCCTTTTGGGCAAAAAATGCAATTTGAATGACATTTTTCACGCAAGAAAAGGGCACTTTGCTGTCGGAAAAAGGGCACTTTGGAGAACTTGGGGGCTTGGCTCCCCCTGCCCCCCCAGGTTCCTACGCCACTGATCAAGATTGGGTGGGGGGTTTACTAATCAAACATGAAATATTTAAATCGCCAATTAATCTTTTTCCCCAAAATTGTTGTCGAGCGGGGGAAAGAATAAAAAAATTTCCGCACACACTTTCTTTTAATAACTTTCGAATTTGTGTATCGTAATGTGTTATATTTTCGGTAATATTTTCATATTTGTTTATTTTTTATCTTTTTCAATGTTTTAATTTCAGGGGTCCAACACGTCGACGAGCGTAGGCTAATCATGGCGTAAGCAAGAGTATATGAAGCCATTTTGTTTTTAAGCCATTAAAATTCATCAGACTTTCCCATAAACCATGAGGACATGGGTGGGGGGAGATCAGTGAACTGGGGAGATTGAGCATTTGAGCAGCATTTAAGTAAAATATTTTATATCTACTTCTAGGAACCTGAACATGCTGTTTCATCAAGCACTTCTTTTCCAGTAACGCAAAAAATGTCAACAAGTAGGTCTTGTTAAGAACTTGAGAAGACCACAATGTGCTAAAGCGATAAAATCGGAAATAGAATTGTGATTAAGATGTGTGCATAAAGGGCTTATATACTTGTACATGCATAGGCGTGCGAGACAGAGCGGTATGCAAGGGGCGGCAATAAGGAGCCCCCCCCCCTCCTAAAACTATGAATAGCCAAGAAAATTCGGGCAAACGCTAGAACAATTCAAGAAAATTAGGGCACATTTATCATAAAATATGTTTAACACGGGTTATTTCATTACAATCATCCATTAAAATTCGGAGCAGGGGTGGTAACGTTACGTTACATATACGGGCATGTTACATATACGGGCATGTTACATATACGGGCTATCTGATAACATTACGTAATCCTTATTGCGCAATGCTAGATTGCTAAAATGCAGAAAGGACGCTCAAAAATGATAAATATTTACACATTGGCATTGTATAAAAGTCCAAAGATACATACAGCCCGTATATGTAACATACAGCCCGTATATGTAACATATGGTCTGTATATGTAAAATGCAGCCCGTATATGTAACATACAGCCCGTATATGTAACATACAGCCCGTATATGTAACATATGGCCCGTATATGTAAAATACAGCCCGTATATGTAACATATGGCCCGTATATGTAACATATGGCCCGTATATGTAAAATACAGCCCGTATATGTAAAATACAGCCCGTATATGTAACATACAGCCCGTATATGTAACATATGGTCTGTATGTGTAAAATGCAGCCCGTATATGTAACATACAGCCCGTATATATGTAATATATGGTCCGTATATGTAAAATACAGCCCGTATATGTAACATACAGCCCGTATATGTAACATACAGCCCGTATATGTAACATATGGCCCGTATACGTAAAATACAGCCCGTATATACGGGCTGTATGTTACATATACGGGCTGTATGTTACATATACGGGCTGTATGTTACATATACGGGCTGCATTTTACGCATACGGGCCATATGTTACATATACGGGCTGTATGTTACATATACGGGCTGTATTTTACATATACGGGCCATATGTTACATATACGGGCTGTATGTTACATATACGGGCTGCATTTTACATATACAGACCATACGTTACATATACGGCCCATATGTTACATATACGGGCTGTATTTTACATATACGGGCCATATGTAACATATACGGGCTGTATATGTTACATATACGGGCTGTATGTTACATATACGGGCTGTATTTTACATATACGGGCCATGTGTTACATATACGGGCTGTATGTTACATATACGGGCTGTATGTCACATATACGGGCTGTATTTTACATGTACGGGCTGTATTTCACATATACGGGCTGTATGTTACATATACGGGCTGTATTTTACATATACGGGCCATATGTTACATATA
>CACRXK020009845.1:2954-18534 GCA_902702795.2 Paramuricea clavata
CCCCCCTGACCGCACCGGGTGCAAACATGAAGCAGATCTACAAATTTGAACCGGTGCAAATGTGGTCAAAGGTGAGCGAATTTGGAATTGGCATCAAATTTGCACATACATTTGCACATAGGCATATTTGTATTTTCGTTCGATCTGTTCTGCAAATCAATTTGAGCTCAAACTATATATCTAAATTCCAAAATTTAAAACTTTATCCTTTAAAATAGACGTTTGGATGGCAATAAGTATAGGTAATGCCATGCCCAACTAGTTCATTTCGTAAACCATTCGCTCAATATCATGGCTCATTGGGAGGGGGTGACTAAGGGGCGCGTCGTCATAAATAAACTTGTCGAAATATTACCCATCATTATCCGTCGTCAATTGTTGAGAAGCCTAAACGACTATACAACAGACGATACGTCAATTAGATACTGCCTTTGCCATGAACATCGTATTTACATGGACAGAGTTATTCTTTGTAAAACATTCCGGTTTAATCAATTTATCTGCAATGGAAACTGCACACGGATGGGAAACGTCAACCTCGTTCCCAGGGCTTTCATGTGAGGACGAGGAGACAGAGGAGAAAGCCTTGGTCTGGGCCGGTCAATTTTGCATTCTGATTGACTAACACAAATTTGTCTAAAAATAACTGAACTTGACAGTTGACAATAACAATTCAACATTTGTATTCTTTTGATTCTTGTGTGTACGAGTATGTTTTGCAAAATAATATTTCAAACCGGTAAGACGTTTTCCCGACTGCATGATTTACTTTCGTCTAGGCCGGTTACAAAACTCAAAAGCCGTGTCGACGTGAGCTGTGATGTTTCCTGACAAAACAAGAAACGTCTACTATTTCAAAACAAGAAACGTCTACTATTATTTAAGCTGTATAGTTTCCCTTGTACAGTATTTATCAGGGGCTGATTCAGACAGGTTTGACAGGTTTATATAAACCTGTCAAATTTTCCAAAGAGAGAAAATATATATCCTTCCATGTATATAACTAATTTAAAGAATATTCTGTTTTATAAAATTGATGTTGTCTAATCTATTACGCCACGTAATTTAAATACGGTTGTTGAAATTTGATTATGGATTTCCGAGCGTATAATTAAGGACTTACCGCGTTGGTTTCCTCTTACGAAATGTTGTAATACTAGACTAATAATCTGCTAATATATCGTCGTGAGTCGTGGACTTGTAAACATCGCATGAATCACACATAACCGCCCGCAATTATGAGTAAACCGGTCAGAGTTTTCTCCATGAGAGTAAACCGGTCGATACACCATTCGATTGGCTAAACGGCTGCTCTCCACCGGATGTAAACCGGTCATAAACCTGTGAGTCGAGCGGTATTTAGATAAAACTGGGCATGAAAGTTAATTATAACAGTACTCGGGGACGCGCGAAATACGTTTATAATTTTGCGTGACTGAATCATTGCGTTGGCGATAGGAGCATTTACATGGATTTCTTGTTCATTTTGAAGGTTTGTTTAAAAGTATATAGTCTAAAGTTATAACTGTAAGCTATTTCTACTTACTGTATAGTAAATATCGATCCGTCAAGCGTATCGATGTTTATACGTGTAACTACACAGTCTATACTCATGATAGCGTGAAATATATGTATAATCTTGCGTGACCGAATCATTGCGCTGGCAAGAGAGAATCAGGAAATGACTGTGAAGCTTTCACGCTCTTGCAGTTTGGTTTCTAGTTCATCGTTTGAAAACGTATAGATCTAAAATTACAACTATGTTTATATTAATAAAAGCATCTCTACTTGTTGTACTTATAATAACTATCGATGCGTAAGCAATTCAGTTGCCAATCCTATATTTTTAGCACTAGCTAATAGGTTTCTGAAAAGGTTCAATTCATTGTTTGAGCTGCGTATTAGTCCATAACTCTCTTAAAAAGATGCATTTTCTAATAATTAAATTCATTTAAAAAGTGACGCTAGAACGCAGGAAATGCTGTTTCAGAGGCTCAAATTGTAAAAATTTCCGGGGGGGGTTGCATGTTGCCGGACCCCCCTAGTAGTTGTGTGGACCTAGTAAACCGGTCACCCATAACGCTGGATCCGCCCCTGTTTATAATGTAGTGCAGATGTCTGATGAAATACTACGCGTATTGCATTGTAGTAATATTTTAATTTACAATATCCTATCACTGACAAATAAAAGCAAGACAAACAATTAAATGAAACTACTAAATTAATTTAGGTCCTAGCTATTTACTTAATAGCTTTCAGGGCCGTCGCGAGCGGGAGGGGGTGCTTAACACTCCCCCCCCCCCCCCCCCTCCAATAATTTGCGCAAGAGTAGGCCCAGTCAGCAAATTGCTTCGTTACGGTTCGGCAAATCGCAAAATCGGCATTCAGCAAATTGTAAAACTTGAGAACAAAGGCGTTAGATAAAGCGATACATTTTTGGATTTAAAACTAAATGTATTTCTAGTAAGTAGTATTAGCCTTTTATTTGTCGAAAATCGACGGGAGGCTGAAATGTGAAACCCTTGTTTTCCGACTAACACATCAACAGTTCCTAATCCTCGGGCATGTTCTTCGCTCGATTGCTCTTATAGCGAAGGCTCTTTATCAATTATGCGCTGTTCAAAACCCAAATAAAACGAAATAAAACTTCAGTGTCTTGAATGTAATTCGATTTTTGACGACGATTACCGTAAGAGGCACAAACAAACTTGCCATAAGGGATAGCGAGTGCGACTGTTTGAGTAGCACACAAAGACGTACCGGCTAATCCGTTTGAAGCTGCAAAGCGCAGTCAAAGCCAAAGAGAGTATATTTTTCAGTCGTCAGAGACGCAATATCCTTAAGAAGACTCCACAGGCACAAGAGGAGAAGACCAAGAGAAAGGCAACCATGCCGTAAGAACGGACTTGTCTTCTTTAGTTCTTTAGCGAAATTACTCTTAACTCTGATCAGCCTACGCCCTACAGTTTTGAAAGACATACCGCATACAGCGATCGGTATAATCGGTTGTATATCCGTTTTACTCGCTTTCTGACGCATAAAATTTAAACACTTGTAAAATCGGGTCGTACAAAAGCCCACTATCCACCCAGAGTTCGTATACATGTCAGGAAGAGTCAAATTCAAGGACTTTAAAAGGACATTCAAGGCCATGTATCAGCAAATTCAAGGACTAAATACTGAAGAGAAGGCGTTAGAAATCAGCAAAATCTGACGTTGAATTGTTCAAAACGTAACTTTATAATGAGGTCAGATATGAACATCCAAAATCAGTTCAACAAAATGTCGATCTTGAATGTCAAACAATTTCAGAAAATATCCAAAACTAAAGCAAGAAGAATTCAAGGACATTCAACTACTTCTTTACAAATTCAAGGACATTCAAGGCCTTGAATTTTTGTTTTCAAATTCAAGGACATTCAAGGACTTTCAAGTTTTGTACGAACCCTGTCCACCACTAAGAGTGTTTTAAGACTGCTCGAAATACAAAAAAAATTATAAATTGTCTATTCGGTGCCTGGGGATAAGAAAGGTCAAATTCACCAAATTTCCATTAAAATATTGAAACAAAATATCAATGCAATCACATGCAGATACTCGGATAACTTTGCGGAGATGCGGTTAAGGCTTGTTAAGGCTGATTTCCACTGTTGCGTTTTTCGTACGCACGTACACGCACGTAAGACTTTGAATCCTTCAATTTTTTAAATATTTTATAAATAAGTTAACAAATGCATACTAAAACTTGTGGAACACTAAATTCTGTTGCTCTATTTATTTGGTTATTTCCGAAAGTAACATTTAAACGGATTTAAAGTTTTACGTGCGTATACGTACGTATGAAAAACGCAACAGTGGAAATCAGCCTTAAGACTATGTGCACACAGTAACGTTTCCGTGCGTTTTTGGTTGTAATGCGTTTCTGAAACTGAAAGTACCATTTTCACGTTCTGTTTACACGAAGACGTATGAAAACGACGTCAGGAAACGATGCCAAAGATTCGTTTTCTATGTCTGGAACGTTTGGTCGTTTTAGCACTTTGTTGTCGTGTGAACCATGGCCAGAAATGAAGGACAACATGGCTGGCAGTCATGCGCGTTAGGCTTTCACCAAAAAAATGGCGGCATAATATAGATTTGATAAGACAAAATTCGAAATAAGCATTTTGTGTTTGACCCCTTAAAGAATTTATACTATCCCACGTCTACAATTTTATTAAATAAGGTCAGTATCAACTCCCGAAAATATGGCAACAATCCGAGTAGCGGAAATATGTTCCCGAGAGATCGATATTTATACTTCTCACCTTGTATATAAGCGCTTACTAAATCGACACGATTTGCCAAATTGAGGTTTTCCAAGACATAAATTCGACTACATGTGGTCGAGTTTTCGCACGGTCCCACGTCTAGGCAAATTCGAGGTGAACTATACTCTGTTTTTAGCAGCATTCAAGCGCTCAACGGCTCCTCTAAACCTGTTCCCGAACACCTTGAAATATAGGCTTTTCATGCTGAAAATTTGTTGTAATGTAGTCCATGAAGCGCAGAGAAATCGTTCTTTAACTAGCGTAAATAAGAGAAATATCGCTCCCCACTTCGTTTCTTGTTGCCATTTTACATTCCTGAGCTGTTGCCTGGTTACCAGGGTTTATACCGCAGTACTATTTTTAAATTTGCTCGCATATTCAGAAGTAAATAGTATAAATAGGCGCGAAATTTAATATTTTTGGCTTTTGCTCGGGAAGATTTATTCTGAGATTTCACGAGTAAAGGGATTACTTTAGCTAGTGTTGATATTTACATCTATTTTGTTTGATTGTAGCTTTGTACAATTTTGAATATAGTATAATGCATAATATAGTATAAAATCCTTTGATAAAACCGAACCACCATTTTGAATTTTGGAAATTCCGAGCCCACAGGTCATGTCGCTGGCTGTCCTTCATTTCTGGCCATGAGGAAAGTGGAAGGCGAAAATGAAATGCCGTGTTTGAATTTGGAAACGAAGACTAAAAACTGACTAGTGCTTTGTCAAAAAATCGGTTGTTGGAAAAATAATCAATGTGAACAAGGCGACTAAACGCTAAATTTGAACCCCCCACTGCAAAAACGCTCAAAACCGTTGCCGTGCGCACATAGACACAATCTCAGTCTGGATTTAGGACTTATTTAAAACACAATATAGACCGCTATGCTAATTTTTTTTTTCAGCTTTATATGTTTAATATTCTTTTTTTTTGTATAAACTTTATTAAATCTTTACATTTGCCTCAAGAGCACAGTGCTCATCGAGGAGGCTCACGTGCATTAAAAATTACATTAAAAACACACAACACCCATCAGACAGAATTTATTCATGTTATTAGGGCAGGTTCATATAGAGTTGTGGTCCAGTTATTGCGTGCTTCGATTTCGTGACCTTATAATGTTCTTAAAATGTCATATTTTATATATAAAGAAACCTGATTGCTTTGTATAGCAACCGATACACGAACAGGCATCCATTTCAAAACAAGAGCCATATTGGTGTCCCTTATTACAACGACACCAATATGGTTCTCATTATACCTATATATAAACTTTAAAAATGTTTGAAAAACTCGGCAAATTCAACTAGCGTCACTCGGCAATTTGACCTTCGACACCTCCCCAATCCATATCCCTTCGCAACGGCCCTGATAGCTCTACGCCTAGGCCGATGTAGTCTCTACAAGATTCGTCACGCCACCGAGTTTTTAATACAGTATCAGAATACCCTGAATACTTGAAATTTGCGACTATACGATAAAATAAAACAAAGATTGTGAAGGGGATAAAATTTGTAGGCAAGCATTGCTCCTGAACGGCAAGTGTTGGTGTCCGGCGAAACAAGCGAATCCGTATATTCCTGTACAGCGTATTAAACAGGTTACACGAGGTTTTATATTTGTGTTTATTTTTATCGAACTAAGTCAGATCTATAAGAGCATATTTAAACTAAATATTAAAGGCAATAGTCATATTGTTCAAGACGAGAGAAAGCAAATTTCGTGTGAATCATCACTTGCATGTGAGAGAACAGTTCGATCATCTATTGGAAAGGATATTTGAACTGACAGAAAACAATTCTGTAAAGTTAATCAACAGAAATAGATGCAAACAAATTAATTTAAACACAGTTTAATTTGTTAACATCTATTGCTGTTGATGAACTATAAGACCGATCCTTTAATTGCTGCAAAATATCCATGCTTTTGAGATTTCTTTTTGCCACACAATGGAGCCTCTCAAAGATCGAAATATAAAAGTGTCATAGGCATCTGCCAAATGATATGGACTGTTGCAACAGCTTTATATAATTAACACCTGGTGTCAGTAGTTTGATCACAGTATAATTTTAATTTTAAGGTAAATTAATAGGCTGCGTTACGTTATAAAAAAAATGAACCATACAAGTGGAGAATATCTCATTTAAAAACTCAAACCCCAAAGACTGTAATAATTTTAAATCTCTCGCTAATGATAAACTTCATTGACGTCAGATAAGTCGCCAGTTAATCTTTTATCTAAGCGGCTTTGTTGCATGGGACAGTTGACGAGAACCAATAACAGGGGGTCCTGAAGGGGTAAAATTGAAGCTAGAATTCGCCTGTTTTTGTGCTGGCAAAATGGGATTTTATGCATGGGAACCAGGAAAAAAACATAATAAATGGGTATGACGGACTTGAGCTGTGACGATGGGATTTGATCAAAATTTGGGCCCGATAGCTGGGATTATAGGACCCCTCCTCCCCCCCTCATCACAAGACTTATAATAGATCACACAAAAGTCTAAGCGGAACAAATTAACTTCATAACGTTATAGAATTGCCTGAATTCGTGGGAACACCTCAAATTTTAGCACTTCGTATCGTCCTACTATCCTTGCTTACATGATTTTCTATAGTTCTTCTAGAATGGAATAAGCTAGACTGTGTTCTAGAGCTATGAACGAATTGTTAATGGACACATTTGTATTAAGCTGTGTACAGTCAGTATTATGCTGTATTACAGCTTTGAAATTCGTCGTATTGCTTGTCGACTCCCAGCTGCACTACCCACATTTATGCAGTTGGTTCTGATTGGTCACGACTGAATTTGATGGGTTCTGATTGGCTGGACTAAAATCTCTATGAACGTAGGACTTTCAAAATCGAATAATATTTTCATGCCGTTTGATGTTTATTGTAAATTTTACTTTCCTCTATGCCTGAAACTACTAAATTTTCCACGCAAAAAGGTTTCTGATGCATTTCAGATTAATACGATATTTAATTGAACAAACGGAATCTAGTGCAACAATGAGTTGATCGAAATTTAATAACCGCGGCAATTCCCGAACATGATGTGATTTGTTTACGTTATTCATAGTCAGAATCTTGTTGACGTTTGAACTTTACTCAATCAGAATGGTCGACAATGCCACGAATTTTTACGGACTGTATTACAGTATAATAATACAGTCCATATACAGGTTGGAAATTAAACAAGCCAGCCTTGAGGAATAACTAACGTGAAAATTAGCAGCGCAATTTCAAATTTCGAGACAAAGTGCGCTGGCAAGTTGACTGATATTTTTGTGATTGCGCGAAATTTACGAGACTATGCCATTTTGAAATTCATAGACAGATTTGTTTATGATTGAGCAATTGTTGCTGGCAGTGGTTGAGCAATGTCCGTGCTTTTAAGTTTTTCTCTAGCTATATCACACAATTATGGAGGGTTTTAATTAAAATTTAATTGCTGATGGAACAATATCCATTTGTTGTCTATGCTGTTTTACACAATGGAGGCATTTTAAATGTCGGAACTTAAAAAGAGTAATTCGTAGATGCTTTTGAAATGATTTTGGCCATGGATTGTAAAATAATGGGTAGGAAACTTCCTGACGTCATTGACTCATTCTTGTTGAAAAACGTGACGTCACGCATATTGCGAGTATTACCAAAGTTCGCGGCATTTTGTTGTTTTGCTATATTTTCCACTTTAAAAGGGTGATATTGTAGCATAAACAGGTCTAATTGTTTTAAAAACATACCGAAGCCACGACAAAGTATTCAAGGTAAATGTTTTTCGTCTTTGTTTTGTATTTTTTTTACATTTGTAGCTACGAAATTTTCCTCACAAATTTTAACGAAATTTGCGATGTATTTTTCACTGTTTCGTGCTTGAAATATTTGCTAAAATTGACTGGGAATACTTAGAGTTTTCATCGTAGAATGACGTGGTTATATTTATTTGCTCTTTAACTAAAATGTTTAGCTGTATTATTGCTAAACATACCGTTTTTGAGAATTTGGTTTGCAACTAGGTTTGAACATCCAACCACGCCATCAGCCCATTGCAAACATTAGATCACATCAGCTAGCTTCCTATCCATTAATTTTATTATCCATGTCTTGACGGATGCAACAGCTTTATATATTTAACACCAGGTTTCAGTAGTGTTGATTGAGTCACAGTATAATTCTGTAGTGAAGAGATAGTGGACGAACAACGAATAGCACGAGTGTAGAATTTCTCATTTAGCCTAAAAAGTCATTCCCCTCAAAATTTTCTTATATCCTTCTCAAATGACAAACTTTATCGACATCACATAACTCGCCACTCGATCTCCTACCTAGGCTCATGGTTTCTCGAATGGGAATGTTTACAATACCGAATAATAAATCACACTAGAACAAAACGGAAATAATTAGTTTCACAACGCTATAAAATGGTCTGCTTTCGTGGAAAACCTCAAACTTTATAACTCCAAGTCGTAATATTATGCTTGTTTAATTAAATAATTTCAGTAGTCTACCATGTTTAAAATAAGCGTTTAATACTAATAATGAAAGCGTGGCCTGGCTATGTCACTCACATACATACTTTGATCAGAACTGACAGGGACGTTCTGGGGTCTCCAGAAAGATAACGAGTGAGCAAGGCCTTATGGGGCCCAGACTCAGTGACGGTTGGATAAAATAGGTGGGGGGGGGGGTTAATAATCAAAATTTGACTTGGAGAAAATTAGATAATTTTGTCTGACTTTAATTTCTTTATAAGTCAAATTTTTTTATAAAACACGTTTGAAGCTGGATGTTAACATAAGTACATGCAATGTATATTTTAATTCTACCAAAAGTAAAGTTCAAAATGGAATACAATGATAAATGAATCGGCCCAATTTGCAGCAGTCGAGGGCGTTTGACAAACTACACTGTGTAATTACTTGTCCCACTTGACACTATATGCCTATGGCAATGTCTGTTCAGTTATAGGTAACATTACAAACATTATTTGATAAATTAAACAATTTAAATCATTTATTGTCGTAGTAAATGGGAATCTAGCATCTACTAATTATACTATGTAAACAAAAGCCACGTCTAGTCGTTATTATCTCTTTAGAAGAAAAAATTATTTATTTAGGGTTTTAAGTGAAACACAAAAGAACAAAAATATACACACAATTAGTTCATGAACCTCGTACCCAGGCTCTTCCCACTACGCGCCTCGCTGGAGGAAAGACCCTTGTCCAAGCTGGTCACGTGTCTCCCAGATTTTGCGAGATAACAAAATTTGTACATACGGGTGGGGGGCTAAGTTTGTTTTACCGATCTAGTTGCCGACATTGATTCGACGATGTTCAGAATGTGTGTATCTTAACAAATGCGTGTAATTTTAATGAATAGCAAGAGCTTGTGTTGCAAAATAAATGGGTGAGATGTCTTTGTATATAATTCTTTGTGGATTGTATTTGCGACGTCGCTACGCAAGATCTACATACTAGAATCTTTCAGTTTCATACAGGGACGTCGCTATAGGGGAGGAGGTGTGGGGCGTGGGATGTAACACCCCCCCCCCCCTCAATAATTCAAACGTTGGTCAAAGTTGGTCAAAATGGAACTGATATTTACCTAAAATTGAAGTTAAAACCGTCTGAAAAATTTGGGAAAAGTTTGGGAAAAAAAGATGGTCGAATTAGTTAAAAGTTATGAAATGGTTCGCAATTATAACAATTTTAAAGATTTTGTCGTGTTTACGGTAAGCTTTGCTAATTTTGGTCGAAAAATTTTGAATATGCTTATGTTAGTCTGGAAAAAAGTATTGATTACGCATATGTTTGTCCGGGAAAAAAATATTTTGACTTTCGCCCCCTCCCCCCGTCGACAACATTTTCTGGAAAAATTTGTACTACTTGGTCAAAATCCTAGGAATTGTTGGTCAAAGCACGACGACCCCCCCACAATGTTGACGGCTTCGCGACGTCCCTGGTGTCATATACTGAAGGACAAGCAAAGAACATCTGCCTAGCAGCCAACAACGATTCTATTGTAAATTCCGGTAAATTTTAATCATAAGTGGAACGGCTCGTTAACACGGCACATTCATATAGAAATAACAGTACGAAAATATATTATATAGTGTGCACATGAGTATCGGTAATATGTCTATGGAATTTTAGTACATATTCCATTTCCTCGTGTTTCAATAAGACAGTACTCCGGAAATTATATATATATATATATATATATATATATATATATATATATATATATATATATATATATATATTTTTGATGTCCCACAATCGTGAAGCATCAAAGGTAACTGTAAATAGCAGTTACTTTCATCCTGCTCATCAGCACTACACTGATGAGGCCCATAAGGCCGAAACGGTACCGTCTGTAGTTAGATATTGCTCTATGGCCTTTAGGTCATATTGAGCGCTCTACAGGATGAGAAATGCCGCTTACGCATTGCGCACGCTCACTGCTTGCAGTTTGAGCGATCTGGCATGGTTTTGATGTCCGACAATCGTGAGGCATCAAAGGAAACTGTAAATAGCAGTTACTTTCATCCTGCTCATCAGCACTACACTGTTGAGGCCCATAAGGCCGAAACGGTACCGTCTGTAGCTATATATATATATATATATATATATATATATATATATATATATATATATATATATATATATATATATATATTTTGATATTTGAAAGAGTTTGTTTCTCTTTTGTCCCATCTGAGTTTGCTGCGCAATGCTCAGTATATAGCGAAATGACGAGAGTGCTTAATATATATATATATATATATATATATATATATATATATATATATATATATATATATATATATATATATATATATATATATATATATAATAAGCTATATAATTCAATAGAGAGTAAATAAACTTAATTGTTATTTTAAAACTGTATGTATAACGATTATTTTGATATAAGAAAGAAAGTATGAAGGGAAGAAATCTAAGCGAAAATACTGCCAATTTGACTCAGCCGCTTGACTCCTTATACAAAGGAACATCCAGACCAGGTGTTTGTCAGATAAATTCCGTTATTTTGTATTTGACTGCGCGTATTAAGGTACAAACTTTAGAAATAAATTGGGCCTAATTTGCTCGTATGCCTTATCTGCCGTAACATGCTAAAAGTTTTAAAAGAAATTCTAGCTAAAACAGAATAAAAAGCTTTCACCCAGCTAAAGCAATAGCACAACATACAATTTTATTCAAACATTGATCGTATTTCACTGGGGAAACAACAGATTGCAAATAAATACGCTCCTATAAATACCCAAAATATAGGACTTATTAGAGAGAATATCGAGTCAAATACTCTGTATATTAATATACTTATTTATTCTTTATTGACATGTTCAGTTTAATTACAAAATTGGAAAATCGACCACACAGTACTTTACGCGAACAGCGGTTATTTTATAATTGCTCACAAATATCAATTAATATCCAATCATGATTTTGGTTAAACAGATATTCGGCAGAATACAACATGCAACAGCAATTTTCTGAGGATTCTGCCTTTTCTTGTTGATCTGTAGAACTAGACTGTGTCGTTGAGTGAGCTTCGAGAAGAACATCTTTCGTCTATTAACGTTTTTAAGAGTTTAATTTCAAACGTCCAGCCAGGCCTTATTAACAACTTAGTCCCTTTAATACAATAACCGCTATGACGTATTTTATGAGGAATACATGCCAATAAAAACTTCGTTTCATGGTATACTGTAGTCCTTTGTTTTGCTTTATTGACACTCCTTGTATTATTTTGAACTCGAACGCCACATTTGCCTCCTCTACCCAGGCTACCCCACATAAGTCCCAATAGTTATCTCCCAAAATCTGAGAGACACGTGACCAGCCTGGAAAAGGGTCTTTCCACCAGCGATATACTGATATTATTATTATTATTATTATTATTATTATTATTATTATTATTATTATTATTATTATTATTATTATTATTATTATTATTATTATTATTATTATTATTATTATTATTATTATTATTATTATTATTATTATTATTATTATTATTAAAGATACGAAGATCTCATTACACAGCAAAAGAAACAATTTAAGTCCGTAGAATTTGTAAATTTATCAATTAGTTCTTTAGGCGTTTTCTCAAAAGAATGTCATTCCTTTTTAGATATGTTAACTGATCTAGGTCTTGATAAAAGACACCAATATTGCGCTATCAGGAAAATTATGTCTATCGCGATTAGGACAACATATTATATATTTTGTTGCAGAGATAAGGACTGGTTAAATCCGGAATTACTGAACATTTAAGGATACTCATTATTAATATATAAATATTAAGTAGGGTCAAGTAGTCAATTATAAATTACCTAAATTAGTGAGATTTATAATTGTATATATACGTATATAATTTTAATAAAGTTTCCATTATTATTATTATTATTATTATTATTATTATTATTATTATTATTATTATTATTATTATTATTATTATTATTATTATTATTATTATTATTATTATTATTATTATTATTATTATTATTATTATTATTATACAATTTATTTAAACACGGTAAAATCTAACCTCGTTCCCAGGGCTTCTGTGTGAGGACGAGGCGAGACACGAGTAAGCCCTGGTCTGGGCCGGTCACGTGACGACAAAAAATGGCAGTATTTGACAGCTACTCGTCAAGGAGTGGCGAGATATTCTTTAATGAAATATACAAGTCTTCGAAACAAATAAATAGCCAAAAGATTCTCAATCGATATTATTTATGTGTAGAGCGAAGTTTGGCACGAATCAGCTAAAATCTATGAAGATCCCGTCTATGTTTTCTAAGATATATATACCGATATTTCTGGAGATTTTCAACTACAGGCAAAGCTGCATCCAAGCTTCATCTAAGCGTCTCCATGCAAGTGGTGATTCACACGAAATTTCCTTTCTCTCGTCTTGAACAATATGCCTATTGCTATAATTAATATTTAGTTTAAATATGCTCTTATAGATCTGACTTAGTTCAATATTAACAAACACAAATATAAAACCTCGCGTAACCTGTTTACGCTGTACAGGAATATACGGATTCGCTTGTTTCGGCGGACACCAACACTTGCCGTTCAGGAGCAATGCTTGCCTACAAATTTTATCCCCTTCACAATCTTTGTTTTATTTTATCGTATAGTCGCAATTTTCAAGCATTCAGGGTATTCTGAAACTGAAAAACTGGGTGGCGTGCGAATCTTGTAGAGACAACATCGGTCTAGGCGTAGAGCTACAGTATTAAGTAAACAGGACCTAAATTAATTTAGTAGCTTCATTTAATTGTTTGTTTTGCTTTTATTTGTCAGTACAGAATATTGTAAATTAAAGTATTACTACAATGCAATACGCGTAGTATTTCATCAGACATCTGCACTAATAAATACTGTACAAGGAAAACTACAGCTTAAATAATAGTAGACGTTTCTTGTTTTGTTAGGAAACATCACAGCTCACTTCGACACGGCTTTTGAGTTTTGTAACCGGCCGAGGCGAAAGTAAATCATGCAGTCGGGAAAACGCACTGATCTGAAAGAAAACGTCTTACTTTGAAAGATTATTTTGCAAAACATACTCGTACACACAAGAATCATAAAAATACAAATGTTGAATTGCTATTGTCAACTGTCAAGTTCAGTTATTGTTAGACAATATGGTGTTAGCCAATCAGAATGCAAAATTGACCGGCCCAGACCAGGGCTTCCTCGTATCTCGCCTCGTTCTCACACTGAAGCCCTGGGAACGAGGTTGGGTAAAATCTACAGTAGTTACAAGAAAGACAATAAACTAATACTAATACTAATGCTGGTTTACAAGATTGCCGTGTGGGGGCTCGTTTATTCGTCGAAATACTTATTGACAGCTTTTTAAAATTTAGCCTGTGTTTGAAGCTTTCTTATTTCTTGAGGAAGGCTATTCCACAATAGTGCACCACCATAACAAAAGCTTCGTTTTAAGTAATTTGTTCGTGGCTTAGGCAAGTTCGGCCTCATTTCAGAATTTCTTAGGTTATACCCAATTCCGCGAATGGAAAAGAATTCTTGTAAATAAATGGGAGCATTAGTCTTAAGTGTTTTAAACATAAGACCAAGTTTAAGTTTTTGTCGTCCGCTTAATGACAAGTTATCCCAACGCAGACTATCTAATAATACACTTGCGCCCGTATCATAACTTGATCTCATGATGACTCTCGCTGCTCGCGGTTTTCCAATTTTTGTTATTTAGTACTGAGTGTTTCCCCAAGGCCATTCCATACCGTGCAGCAATAGTCGAAATGAGGCTGAATGAGCACTTGGTATATTTGTATGGATGTGTCTATAGTTATAAACGATCTAACACGCTTTAGTGCACCAATAGCAGATGCAACTTTCTTACATAGTTTATCAGGTGCGGATCTAGGATTTTTCCAACATAAGTCGAACGCCGAAGGAGTGAGACATGCTAGGGTGGTCTGGGGGCATGCCCCCCCCCGGAAAATTTTGAAATCTAGAGTCTCTGAAATGCGATTTCAAGCGTTTTGGCGGTGAGATTTTACAGAATCCAAAGATTATAAAGTACATCAAGCACATGCTTTTTTTATGATCTCACAAACGTGCCTTCTCCCAGTCCTCGGAATTTCCTGATTTCAAATTTAAGTAATATATAATTGTAATATAGCTTATGTTCTCGTTTATATAAATGTAATGTCATATATACCTCATGTAATATAACCTTTTTAATTAAGTAAACTTGAAAGTCAACTGAATATTGATTTATAATATATATATATATAAATGTTGTAAATAGACAATAGATATACTCCCTAATTTTTTGTAAATTTTATGAGGGCCACAAGTTCATTAGTACTTCGTACTATTAAGTGTCACCCTCTTTAAATAAAGTCTCTATCTATCTATCTATCTATCTATCTATGGTACAGCAGTATGGAAACAAGGAAGTGTTCATATTTTATTCTTGATAGAAGCTGAGTTGCTGTTGTTTCCACAGGTATGTTCAATAATTTGTTTGTCCTTCCTCATCTGGAATAATAAGTGTCTTAAAATACATATTTTGATGAAATTGACACATATTCCTCTTGCAATTTCGTAAAAACTGGCCGTTGCCTTTAGTTAGAAAATATATTTTATGAAAGTTAAATCATACTTTATTTTATTAAAACCTGAGCTATTCATGGGAAAAATGTGCTAGATGTTGTAATTGACAAATCCACTTGTGAAGTGAAAATG